>CAUYQV010027262.1:0-10314 GCA_963574575.1 Galagoides demidoff | reverse complement strand
CTCCTGCCTCAGCCTCCCAAGTAGCTGGGACTCCAGGCGCCCGCCACAACGCCTGGCCATTTTTTGGTTGCAGCCATCATTGTTGTTTGGCGGGCCTGGGCTGGGGATTTGAACCTGCCACCTTAGGTGTACGTGGCTGGCACCTTAGCCGATTGAGCCACAGGTACCGAGCCCCAAAAAGTTTTAATTTGTTCATGCAACTAATATTCATTCATACCTTGTGCTGGGTACAGAGATCCAAAGATGTGTCCCATTCTGTCCTTGTCCTTTACTGAGGGTAGCCTAGAGAGGAAGATAGCTCAGTAAGCAGAGAATCACAACTTAGAGGAGAAAGGCTTCCTCCTGGGAAGCAGAGGATGTTGTAGGAGCACTGAGGATGGGCACTCAGCCAACACTGGTGGCAGTCAGTGGGTCACAAGCAATTGAAATAGACTGTAGGTGGATTAAGCAGAAATGTATACCAGGGGCATGTCATGGGATCAACGGGAATGTGTATTCGTTTCCTGTTGTTGCTGTAACAAATTAACACTGACTAAGTAGTTTAAAACAACATAAATTTATTATCTTACGGCTCTGGATGTCTGAAGTCCAAAAATGACTCCATGGAGCTAAAATCAACATGTCATCAGTGTTGGGGTTCAGGAGCCCCAGTTACCTGAACCCAGTTGATCTGGTTCAATTATTCAGCAGAGCTAGAAAGTTCAACCAAGGCATAGCAGTCATCGAAAGCAAACATGAGTGGAATCTGAAAATAAAACCGAGCAGCATAGGCAGCATGACCAGAAAGGCAAAGTAACTGCACAAGTTTCAGTGTAACAAAGAGAAATTTTATTTAAAAACAGAGGAGAGGTTAGAGCACTTCTAAAGATAGTTGGAAGTGGGTCTCTCTTATGAAAGAGAAGAGGTGAGAGCCAGACAAAGGCAGGGCAGAGGTATAAGCACCCCTTCCTCTCCACCTGAAATTGGTTGGGAGTCTTCCACTGGCTTCTTTGCACTGATGCCCTTTCTACTGGTCATTCATTATTGTCTTTTTCTACTGGTTATTAATTACCTAGGTTACCTCATACCACGTTCTTTTCCCTTTTTGGAGAGAGTTGCTGAGTGGTGAATGCTCCTATGGGCCCTCCAGACTTCCTTGTTCACCAGGCCAGGCTCTCCTCCCATTGCCCTTCTCAATCAGGACTAGGCCTTTGTGGGAGAATCTGTTTCTTGACTCTTCCAGCTTTTAGAGGCTATCAGGCTTCCCTGGTTTGGGGCCACATTGCTGCAATCTCTACTTCCATTGGTACACGGCCTTGTCCTTCCTGTCTCCCTCTTATAAAAACTCTTGGAATTACACTGGGCGCACCTGGGTAATGTGGGATAATCTCCCCGTCTCAAGGTTCTTAACTGAGTCACACGTCCAAAGTCCCTTAGAACTATGTTAGGTCACGTAGTCACAGATTCCAGGGAGGAGGATAGAAACATCTCTGGGGAGGCTGTTATTCAGCCAGCAGGCAAGAGAGAAAAATCCCAGACAGGGAGGGATGGGATTCAGCACACACTACTGAGGTCCTGCCGGGGCCCAAAGCCTGCACTGGCCACTACAGCTGCCCTGAGTCATTTCTCAGCTGTCCTTGTGCCTCTGTGGCTAAAGACAAAAAGTCTTGAGCTGGAACATCCAGTTAGTGGAGACTGGCTCGGGTGTCCTGTGCTCACTGCCAGAAGACACATGGCTCCTGAGGCTCTGGTGGCAGGACGCAGGGGTTTGCTTTCACAAGATCTCAGGCTCTGGAGGATCCTTCCCTCCACCTGCTAACCCAGAGGGTATTCAGATGCCAGGGCTATGATGTGGCCACACTTAACACCTACATTCTGCAGGAAGGAGCTTGATGATGACCGGGTGAATCTTCTGCAGGAGGAGATATCTGGGCCTAGCACTGAAGCAGGATATTAGAGTAACTCAGGTGAGTTTTTGTCCTTCTTTAAGTACCTCATTTAAGGACACTTGGGCCCTTTATCAGGTTGTCATTTTCCAAAAGAACTTTACTAATACAAGGGACTGAAAAGAAATCAAATCACAATATATTTTAAAGCATACAAACAAAAGGCTAGATTCACGTGTACTTTAATATACTCCTGGTTGGTGTGCAGATAGAGAAGGTCTTTCTCAAAAGCAATTTGCCAATAGATGCCAGGAGTCTTTAAGAAGACATACCACTTAATTCCTCATCTCAGAACATACAGAAAAATGCAGAAAATTATGTCCAAGGATGTTTATTACAGCATTATTTACAGTGGTAAATGTAGATAATATTACTGTCCAACAGTAGTCAAAATGGCTGACAGACTATTATAGACCCTAAAAAGTTATATTCTCAAAGGGTACTTAAGGCTACAGGGAAATATGCATGAGTTCTTGTTATCTGGAAAAAAAATTTAAAACAAAACATATAATACTCATATAATAAAATATGGATTTGGAAAAAAGATTAACAGTAATTTTTCATAAATTTTCAGAGGATAAGGGCATGGATCTTTTGAAATCTATTGAGAGGGACTAGATTTGGACTCCCTGGATGAAAAGGATATTTTTGGTTAGTGAAATTAGGGATGATTTTAGACTTTTTAAGTGTGCTTTTTCATATTTCTAAATTTTAAATAAATTGTTTTTACAATCAGAACATGTTTCCAAATGAAAAGGAATGGGAAACTTCAGTAGGGATATAAGGAGAAAATCAATAAGAAAAAATATATGTACGCAATACATTTTTTTCTTAATGGTGCAGGGAGCGGGGGAAGTGGTACATTTTTCCACAATACCCACACCCAGGCTGCACCCTGGGGATTCTGATTGAGTGTACAAAGGCATCAGAATCACCCCGATGCCTCAGCTAAGGATCACCAATATAGTATAATCCCAAACACGCATGTACAGACTTCCCAAATCTCCCCCACCCGGAAGGCCTGTTTCTCTTCATGTTTTCAAGACTAAGATACTTGATTCTTCAGTTCTGTTTCTCTTCATTTCTGCATCTCCTTCTTGATAGCATGCATCTTGCTGGAAAGCCCTATTCCAACTTACACCATGAAAATCTCTCCCCCTTTAATACGCGTTGTGAATTGCTATCATCTATGAAATATTGTGGGTTGACAAAATGCTCCTACGTAAACTTGCTGGCATAGCAACCCATTGATGCTTTGCCACTATTTAAATGATGTTAAATGCTCAGCTACTAAAAAGGGGACTTTGTCATCCTTCTGTGAAAGATCTAGAAGCAGCTCATTGACAGCAAAGAGACTAAGTCCTAATCACCAAGGGTCAAATCTTTTTTTTTTTTTGCAGTTTGTGGCCAGGGCTGGGTTTGAACCCGCCACCTCAGGCATATGGGGCTGGCGCCCTTCTCCTCTGAGCCACAGGCACCACCTGCAAGGGTTAAATCTTAATGCCCTTAATTGGAAAATTGTGAGACTCCATTACTTAACTTGGTGATCACAATCTGATATAAGAGCAATGCATAGATGCCCTTGCAGAGGGAAAGCTTCCTATTGGAAATTGATTAGAAGGCTGAGAACATGCAACCCATTTGCTGCAACTCATTTCTGAGTTTAGAAAGCACCTCAATGTCTTCCCTGTACTCAAATATTTACGACACCAGGTGATCACAATGGGTGAGAGGAAGGAAGGAACAGTCATTTGGGGAGAATGGTTCGTTTTTCTTTTTTTCTTCCCAAATTGCTTTTCTTTCCAATCCTCATCAAAAAAAAATTTTTTTTTTTTGCATTACAAGTAGTTCTTTATTATGAGTTTGTCTCAATACATAAAATTCATTTAAACATTTAAAATAACTCCTGACTGTAAGCATTGTGTCCTGATGATGGGTGAAGTAACATTCACACCACAGCCTCTTCTGAGCACAGGAGGACGAGGTCAGGTTAACAGTGCTGTTCACTAGCTCAGTGTGAACATTCAGAATCAGGGAGTGATTCAGAATGACTCTGATGAGAAATAAATGCTATCCTTAGGCTAGCAACACTTCTTTATTTCTTGATATAAAATTTTGTCAGTTAGCAAACTTAAATAGTGAGTCCTAAATACATTGCTTAGGTGACTGACCCATGTTTTAATCCTTTGACGGTAGAGACTATTATCTAAAGAGCAGGAAAAAGTAAGATAACTGATTTGCCAGTGAACAACTGTTTCAAATTAGGACTTGGTTGACTTAAAAAAGCAAAATATCAACATTAGACCTTAACAGTTCAACTTGGAACTTGGTCTTGGGGCTTGATTGAATTTATAATCTCAATTTCATAGCTCAATTGTTCTAGGAGAAAAGGCTCTATGGATTTGATTCAGAGATTTAAGATAGGGTTGGAGAATACAGGGGCTGGCGAAGGCAGTTTCTTAAATATCTGAAGAGATCCTTTCATGGCCTGAGCTAAGCAGAAATAGAAATACAGCATTTTAAAGTTTTTCCCTGATAGTTTGGAAGTTTTCAAAATTAATCTCAGCCCAGAATTTGCTCTGGAGTCTTTACCTTCTTTTAATTATGAAAATACCAACAGCAACCACAAATTGCAGCCATCTTGGCTGTGAGTCATTAGAGGCAGCTTTGTCGAATGCAAATCAGAATCTAGAGACTCTTGCGTGAAATTGGGACACACTGGACATTTCAGAAAGAGAATGACCTTGCTTACATGGAAGAATGAGTCGGTCTGAGTAACTGAATCCAATAAGTCTAGCTGAGTACTTCTAGATTTCAGGCAATGGAATATTGGGGTATTGTGGTGAACCAAACAGATAAACCATCTGCTCTAGGGACACAGTGACATCAAATTATAGCCTTTTGGAAACAAGGTGGAATTGGGATTCATTCAGCTTTCTGGTGCATAAGGGTTGAGTACATGTGCTTAGCAATGACCATGAATACTCTCTGGACTTGGTCTAGGACTGCAAACACTCTCTCTCTCTACACAGAGTTTTTTGTGCTGGTGAAGCCTCAGAGAATGGTATTAGCTATGGAATGAAAGTCTGCACTCCCACCCACCCCAAATTCATATTTTGAAACCCCTCACTCTCAATGTGATAATATTTGAAGATGGGACCTTTGGGAGGTAATCAGGTCATGAGCCCTTGGGATGGAATTAAAGCCTTATAGAAAGGTACACAGGACAGTTTACTTCCTCTCTCTGCTCTCTACCATCTACAAACTAGGAAGAGTGTGCTCACCAGACACCAGATACGCCAGTGCCTTGATTTGAGACTTACCCTCCAGAAGAGCCAGAAATAAAGGTTTGCTGTTTAACCCACCCAGTCTATGGTAGGCTGTCACAGCAGCCCAAACTGACTAATTCGCATCTAATAGATCTTTTGGCTGTGTTGTGATCATCAAGCTCTTCATTTTCTGGTCCACAAACTGAATTCAGGCTACATATCTTTGAAGGGTCTGTGGTTGGATTGACACATGTTGTGTCCTGCATGGGTGCCTCAATCTCCTTCATGCTGGAGGGCAGCTTGCTGACTTTCCTTCTGTCTCCTAGGGTGATCATCCACGAGGCCAACCGAAGGTTAAAGCTCCTCTCAGGCCTCTCAGACTGGCTGGTGTACTGGCAGGCAGCGACCCTGTACTGAGTCAGTACAGTGAGACCTGCATTCTTCACAGGGCCCAGTCTAAGGAACCAGTCCATCAATGCCCTCCCCCGTGGGGTTCACTCTGCTCTTCCAAGCACTTCTCACTCAATGCCCTTCCCTCCTTGGAATGGGGCAGGGGTGTTGTGCAGGCTTCTTGGCCATAGGTCTCAAACATCTTCTTAGGGGACAGGCTAAGTCTGAGGAGGGGCAGCCATTGCTCTAAGGGACTCTGAAATCAGATTGCCTCAGTTCAAACCTTCTGTGCTATTAACTAGCTGGGTGACCTTAGACTGTAGCAGCCTGTATAGCCTATGGCTAAGAGGAGTGAGAATTATAAGAAACACCTGTAATGGAACACCTTGGTGAAAAGGGCATGGAGAGAGATTTGGTTCTAACAAGCATGAGTGAGCTCGCGAGATGAGAGCATTGGTGAATTGGCAGTCTCTACACCTGTGGTGTTGAGAAGTATGAGCTCAGCCTTATATTAGGCTGGAGGAGAAAGCAGTCAGGAGGCGTGCGCATACTATCACAGACATGGTTACTCTGACTCTGTCTCCTCTCCTGCCTGCAGAATACCAGCACGGCATCTCTGCTGAAGATTACCAAGCTCTGCTAGAGACTAAGAGCTATCTGTTCTAAGAAGACCTTTACTCTCTCTAAGATACTCTGTCTCTCTCTCTCCAGCTAAGGTAGATAGCCCTCAAGCACCTACGAGAAACTGTTCCTGAGCAAGGTAGCTTAGTGGTCCACGTCCGGAACCTACCTAAGCTGGGCCCGAGACCTGGCCAGTCCTGGGCCCTGACAAAATAAAAATAAAAAAAAACTCAGCCATTGTTTTTCTGAGTCTTTGTTGTATCTCATTTTCACTCTCTTCTCCTTTTGAGACTCTAATTACAGACATGTTAGACTGTTTGACATTGTCCTACAGCTTTTAAATCTTTTGTTTGGTGCTTTGTTTTGTTTTCCAGTATTTTTTTCTCAGTCTTTGGCCAGGGCTGGGTTTGAACCCGCCACCTCTGGTATATGGGGCAGCGCCCTACTCCTTTGAGCCACAGGCACTGCCTTGTTTTCTATTTTTTTCCTGCTTATGTTTCACTTTGGGTAGTTTCTATTATCTTCTCCAGTTTACTGATCCTTTCCTTAGCTGTCTTAAGTCTATTAATGAACTTGTTCCGGGATTATTCATTTTCTTTTAATAAAATTTTTAAAAAATTATAGCATTCCATTTGATTCTTTCTCATAGTGTGTGTATATATATGTATATACAAAAACACATATGACATACATACCAGATTTCTCATACATACCATGAGAAAGAATCCAATGGATTATTTTTATATATGATATATATATATGTAAAATGTATAATATATTTTTTTTTGTTTAAATTTCTCATCTGCTCATGCATGATGTCATTTTTTCCACAAGCCTTTATCATAGTAATCATAGTTAGTTTAAATTTCCTGCCTGATAGTTCCAATATCTAATCATATCTAAGTCTGGCTCTGTTTCTTGAAAGAGGATTCCTTTTTCTTATTTTCTTGTGCCTTAAAACTTGTGGTTAAGAGCCAGATGTGGTGTGTTGCACAGTAAAGGCTAAAGTAAAAGGCATTTTGCATAAAATGGGAACATTTCTTCTAGGCTTTTTGACTTAACTCTGTGGGGAGTTGAGTCAATATTGGTAACATTTTAGCTGGGGTTGGGTTCTGTTGTTACTATGGTTACTCCTAGTGAACCATTGAATTCAAAATCCTCTAGTTTTACCTTTCACATTGATTATGATTGTGCTGCCAAAGGGTTTTTGTCTATATTCCTGTTACACTCTCAGCTGTAGGCTTTTCCTGTAGACCTATGCATCAAAGAGAGAGGATGCAGAGACAAAAGCTGAGGATATAGGATGGATAAAGGATCGGGCCATCATCACACTTTAAGATAGTTGCAAATTTCTCAGAATTCCATTGTGTTTATTAGAGTCACTTTAGAATCCTTTTGACTTAGTATCATTTGATGTTTGTTGAGATTGTGAAGCAGCATTTCAAAACCTGTTTACAAATCATTTGACAACAGCAATGATTAGAAATGAGATAAAAACAGCATAACTAATGTTTATAAAACGTCCCTCCTTTTGTCAAACTCAACCAATGAGAATAGGTTTTAACTGTATGCTTTGTCCCACTTTGGGCACCGAATGGCTTGTTCTTGAATTTTATGTAAGAAACTCTCATTTCACAAGATAAAGAATGAAACCTTTAATAAAAATATGGATCTCATCATCTCTACCTTCCCCAGATGGATTTGCATTCCACTGACGGCGTTAGTTGGTTGTAAAAGGTACCTGAAAGATATGGGTTTTTTCTTTTACAGTTCGAGAAAATTCTTAATGCAATTCTTGATTTGCACAAATTAAAAACTGATCAAATCCAACACAGTTTTTATATAAAAGCTTGTCATGGCCAAAGGTTTATGTTCTACCTGCAGTATACAATGAATATTAGAAAGATTCACTTGTACCTTGGTAAGATAAACCATAGAAGTGATCCCTACAATCACTCTCCCTCCACCCATTCTCCCCTCTCTTTTCCCTCCCCCTTCCCTGTATACTTAGGTTGTTATTAGATTATAGATTTCATATGAAAGCTATAAATTAATTTCATAATAGGGCTGTGTACACTGGATAATTTTTATTCCATTCCTGTGATACTTTGCTAAGAAGAACACTTTCCAGCTCCATCCATGTGAACCTGAAGGACGTAAAGCCTCCATCTTTCTTTATGGCTGCATAGTATTCCATGGTGTACATATACCACAGTTTGTTCATCCATTCGTGGATCGATGGGCACTTGGGTTTCTTCCATGATCTGACAATTATGAATTGGGCTGCAATAAACATTCTGATACAAATATTTTTGTTGTAATGTGATTTTTGGTCTTCTGGGTATATCTCCAATAAAGGAATTGCAGGATCAAATGGCAGGTCTATTTTTAGTTCTCTAAGTGTTCTCCAGACATCTTTCCAAAAGGAACGTATTAGTTTACATTCCCACCAGCAGTATAGAAATGTTCCCTTTTCTCCACATCCATGCCAGCATCTCTGGTTTTGGGATTTTGTAATATGGACTAATATTACTGGAGTTAGGCAATATCTCAAAGTAGTTTTGTTTTGCATTTCTCTGATGATTAAGGATGGTGAGCATTTTTTTCATATATCTGTAGGCCATGCACTGATCTTCTTTAGAGAAATTTCTCTTCAAGTCCCATGCCCACCCTGAGATGGGATCACTTGTTCTCTTCTTGAGAGAAGAGTTTAAGTTTTCTATGGATTCTGGTTATTAAACTTTGTCAGAGACATAACCTGCAAAAATCTTCTCCCATTCTGATGGCTGTCTGCTTGCCTTACTTACTGTGTTTTTGGCTGTGCAGAAGCTCTTTAGTTTGATCAGATCCCAATAGTATATTTTTGATGTTGCTTCAATTGCCCAGGGTGTCCTCCTCATAAAATATTCACCCAGGCCAATTTCTTCAAGTGTGTTCCCTCCACTTTCTTCTAGTATTTTCATGGTTTCATGTCTTAAGTTCAAATCTTTAATCCAGTGAGAGTTTATCTTAGTTAATGGTGAAAGGTATGGGTCCAGTTTCAGTCTTCTACAGGTTGCCAGCCAGTTCATCCAGCACCATATGTTAAATAGGGAATCTTTCCCCCACTTAATGTTTTTAATTGGCTTGTCAAAGATCAGGTAATGGTAAGTAGCTGGATTCATCTCTTGGCTCTCTATTCTGTTCCATACATCTACTTCTCTATTTTTGTGCCAGTACCATGCTGTTTTGATCACTATGGATTTATAGTATAATCTGAGGTCTGGTGGCGTGATTCCTCCTGTTTCGTTTTTATTTCTGAGTAATGTCTTGGCTAGTGGAGGTTTTTTCTGATTCCATATAAAATGAAATATTATTTTTTCAAGATCTTTAAAATATGACAGTGGAGCTTTAATGGGGATTACATTAAAATTATATATCTCTTTGGGTAGTATGGACATTTTAACAATGTTGATTCTTCCCAGCCATGAGCATGGTATGCTTTTCCATTTGTTAACATTTTCAGCTATTTCTTTCCTTCAGAGTTTCATAGTTCTCTTTATAGAGATTTTTCACATCCTTTGTTAGGTAAACTCCCAAATATTTCATCTTCTTTGGCACTACTGTGAACGGAATAGAGTCCTTGACTGCTATTTCAGCTTGGCTGCTGTTGGTATATACAAAGGCCATAGATTTATGAGTGTTGATTTTGTAATACTGCTATATTCCTTGATCACTTCTAGGAGTTTTGTAGTAGAATCCGTGGTGTTTTCCAGATATACTATCATATCATCTGCAAAAAGTGAAAGTTTAATCTCTTCTGACCCTATACACGTAGCCTTGATTGCCTTTTCTTCCCTAATTGCAATGGCTAAAACTTCCATTACGATGTTAAAGAGCAACGGAGACAATAGGCATCCTTGCCTAGTTCCTGATCTGAGTGGAAATGATTTCAGTTTGACTCCATTCAATACAATATTGGCTGTAGATTTGCTGTAGATGGCCTCTATCAACTTGAGAAAAGTCCCTTCTATGCCTATTTTCTTAAGTGTTCTAATCATGAATGGATGCTGGATATTGTCAAAGGCTTTTTCTGCATCAATTGAGAGGATCATATGGTCTTTGTTTTT
>CAUYQV010027261.1:0-10709 GCA_963574575.1 Galagoides demidoff | reverse complement strand
GCCAAACAACAATGATGGCTGCAACCAAAAAATGGCCGGGCGTTGTGGCAGGTGCCTGTGGTCCCAGCTACTTGGGAGGCGGAGGCAGGAGAATCGCTTGAGCCCAGGAGTTGGAGGTTGCTATGAGCTGTGATGCCATGGCACTCTACCCAGGGGGACAGCTTGAGGCTCCGTCTCAAAAAAAAAAAAAAAAAAAATCAAGAGTAGAAGTTTGTCATAATTTTGCTGTCTACCTATGGATCAGCAGCTGCTACAGACTTAATATTTGTGTCCCTACAAGATCTGTTAAGTTAAATCTTAACCCCCAATATAATGGTATTGGGAGGTGATTAGGTTATGAGGGCAGAGCTCTCATGGGTGGTATCAGTGCTCTTATAAAAGGACCCCAGCAGTGGTACCTGTGGCTTAATGAGTAGGGCGCCAGCCCCACATACTGAGGGTGGTGGGTTGAAACCCAGCTCCGGCTAAACTGCAACAAAAAAATAGCCAGGCGTTGTGGCAGGCACTTGTAGTCCCAGCTACTCAGGAGGCTGAGGCAAGAGAATCGCCTAAGCCCAAGAGCTGGAGGTTGCTGTGAGCTGTGACGCCATGCCCTACCGAGGGTGACAAAGTGAGACTCTCTTATAAAAAGAAAAAAAAGACCCCAGAGACCGCCTATGCCCCTTCAACGTGAAGACAGCAGTCTATAAACTGGAAGTGGGCTGTGACCAGACACTGCACGCGCTGGCACCTTAAACTTGAACTTTCCAGCCTCCAGAAATATGAGAAATAAGTTCCTGTTTATAAGCTACCCAGTCCAAATGGGAATAAGATAGCAGGACTATCTTACTCTGGTTTACAAAGGACTGAAGTTTACTCTATCTCAGGCAGAGCTAAACAAAAAAGATTACATCCTGATTAAAACAAGATGAAAATAAGCAGAATTGTCAAGAGAGGTTTATTACTAAAAATAAAGCAGCTGCAGTTTTTCCCAGGGTAAACCATCACCATGGGAACCTCTAGGAGGAGATGTGCTAATATCTTCTTTACTCTTGAATTGCTGCCTTCTTTATATATTTTCAATTTTAGTTTAAGTTAAAAAATTCGTCATGATGAAAATATGTGGTAGCGGATCCCTTCTCATTCAGTCTGAAGACTGAACTGGGCTGCACTGTGGTGGTGACTTCAGGTGCTGCAGGGGGGTGTCTACCAAGGGTTCATGTGTCAGGAACTCAGGCTGGTAGGAAGACACAAAGACTGCAGGCTGAAGGTCTGGGAGGTCCAGGGATCCTGTAGAAAACAATTTTTAAGTTCCACTGCTGCCTGGGAAACTCAGGAGACTGCTGGTCAGACATAGGTGTGTCCTTTCCATCATCTCCTTAGTACCTTTGCACGTGTCAGCCCAATTTTACCTCTATTTGGCAACTGTTTACTTTTGCAATGAAGAAAACTGTGGCTGAAACAGATTAAGTGACTTGTCTAGGGTTATACAGTACGTTAGGCAGAGTGAGAATTTTAATTCCATTTTCTTATTTCCATCCCAGTTTTCTCTACATGACCCCAAAGCCTGAATCACGCTACACTTGAGAGAGGGAATCCATGAACACAGACAGGGCCAAGGCCATGACCTGGCCCCTCTGACTTGGCTTGGGTCTGCTCCCAGCACAGTCAGCCTCCCCAGGTATCTCGGGTGCCCCTCCTTCATGACTGCCCGTGCTCCCAGTGACTTCTGGGCCTGATCTAGGAAGGTAGGAAGGGGACAGGTCGCCCTGTGACTCAGCACTGGCCATGGCAGATCAGTGAAAGCTTATATCACTTATTGCCTATAAATGTTTGGGGCACTTAGTTATGTGTGAAGAAGGGAAGGTAGTCTAAAAATGGTCAATATTCAAATCAGAACAGTCTAGTTAAAGATACCTGGCAGAATGGGATCATTATGATCTTCATCAAAGCTCTGTTGTTGAAAGGCTTCAAAGCTCATTGCTGCATCATTCTCTGGCAGTCCCTGGGGTAGCTGCCCATCTCCAGGCTTGCAAACATCAAATTTCACCCACTGGTAACTGTGGATCGAAGGGAATCATTCTCTAGAGTTGTCTGCTAGCCATGATAACCCATTCCTGTCTCCAAAGGAGTCAGGTTATTTTTTCTTTAGATCTCTCTTATATATATCTAAAAATACTATACTAGTTAACAAAAAACATAAGCAGGCAGGGCTCTTTGGTGATACATTATTCTGTTAGATTTCCCAGCTCTTTTGCTGTCATGGTACACACAGAAAACGGTAACAATTATAACACAGCGGGGTCCTGGCTCTTGCTGACCTGAGGGGAGGGCTGAGAGGCCCAATTCTGCGGCATGCTGGTCAAGAAGCAAGCATGCGTTGGACAGAGAAGCTCAATAATGCATGAATGAAGAGGGAGGTAACTGCCAGTTCAGGTCCCTGGCTGGCTCATCACTGAACTTCTCTCAGGGGAATGGACTTGACCACACTTACTTGATGCACTTTCGAGCTCCTGGACAACTCTGGATCAGGTTGTGGATGGTTGGATGAGAAAACCCAAAAAAGTCAGCTCCAGATGGAAGCAGATTAAGCATTGTTTTCCCCCTAAACAAGTGATGGAGAATTTTAGTTGGAGAGTTGGAGGGAGATAAAGATGAGCTGAAGATTGTCACCGTGGTATCAACACCCAGGATACCGTCGAGATTCTGATGCTAAAATGTTGGAAGGAATAAGGATGTTTCTATAAAATAGGGGCTCTCCACTCATTAAAAGCAAGAGGAAATGTCTCCCTGTACCAACAGTGATCCAGGGATCCTTTAGCCTGTCTCCAAGCTGCTGACCCACTTACACAGTAGCACTTATGGTCTTGAGCAGTTCTGCGTGACAGGCGTCTGCAGAGGAGCTGACAATGGCATTCTGGGGGTCATCTTCCGGAACAATTTCAAACTGGGAAAGATAAAGGAGCAATTAGATCACGCCTAAAGAAGAAAGGAGTAGAATCACAATACTCCTGCAAATATTTCTTCACCCTGGAATTTGAAGCTGATGTATACCATCCTAGAAGAGGGCATATTCCTATAGTGCTATTAAAAATTCCAACAGATCCAAGTAAACAGACAAAGTCCTTTGACTATTTCAGTTCCACCCTTCTTGGTTGCTTTCCAGAGGTAAATGTTTTGTTATCTACCTTTCTAGACCCCTTCCTATCCACTGACTTATATCCTTAAGTACAAATACAAATGGCATTTTTTTTTTTTTTTTTGCAGTTTTTGGCCAGGGCTGGGTTTGAACCCGCCACCTCCAGCATATGGGGCTGGCGCCCTACTCCTTTGAGCCACAGGCACCGCCCCACAAACGGCATTTTTAAAAACGAATGACATCACTTTCCATGTAATATTACAGTATCTAGGGAGAGACCAAGATATTTTAGTCAAAATGTCATTCTATTTTCTTTCATTTTTGAATATAAAAATATTTTGACTGTGTTTATAAAAAGTTATACTAATCCTGAGGATTATATGCCACGAAAATGTTTTTGAAACAAGTGCTATTTAGCCAGTTAATTCCTTGATCAGTTTTCTACAAAGCTCAGTTGTTCGATGTTTACTTCATTCATATTCTTCTGAACAAGATTAAATTTTCTGTATAATTCTTTAAAATGATAATGAACAGTGTTATAGGTTACTCTTTGTACATTTGCACATTTCCCTAGGAAATACAAGACTACTTAGATGTATTCTGGGTCAAAGGATAAACATACCGTAATTTGTCTTGCCAAAGAAAACCTTTTCACCTTGTCCTAAGATGATTAAAAAATTTGTCTACATTTTCCTTTAACATATTTATGGTATAAAATGCTATAAATAAAACAGAATCATCTGGAAACAGATCCAGGTATTACATATCTTTAGTGTTTAAACTTAAGCCACTTGATGTTAGTTGAGAAAAAAAATTAAAGCTAGGTCCCTAGTTCATAATATGCCAAAAAATAATGGCCAGTTAGGTTAATGAGCTAAAAAAGAAAACTAGAAATCCTACAGATTCTTTTTCAAATATGAATCTAGACTAGATTTTTGATGAGATTTTCACTGCATTTATAGATTTCTGGTAAATATGGTACATTGCTACAATAGTGAGTCAGTGGCCCTATTTTTTTGTCAAGAGGTGATAGTGGGGAAAATGAATTGTCTTGCATCTCAGCACTGAGAAGGATGAACACAGGTGGGTAACAGGGCTGGGACTCAGACACCCAGGTCCCTAAGAGCATGTGCAACCAGACCCCGTGTAGCAGGGCTAGGACTCGGACACCCAGGTCCCTAAGAGCATGTGCAACCAGACCCTACTATGAAATTTCTTTGCTACCCCCATTTTGGCCTATCCTGAAATGGGAGAGTATCAAACTGACCTTCCCTGTATTTGGGCCTGCATTTCACATAAGCAGGCTTGATTAAGTCACACACAGTCACAGTATCAACAACAGAAGCAACAAGGAAAGGGCATCAGTTTGAGAATCGGACAAACATATGTAAATTCACGTCCTGGCTCAGTCACTTATTAGGCAGAGATGTGACTTAGAGTCAGTCACTTTTATGCATCTTGGAGTTACTCAAATGGTGATTATACAGTACCCACCTTGTAAAGTGTCGGAACAGGTAA
This sequence comes from Galagoides demidoff, assembly GCA_963574575.1. Lineage (NCBI taxonomy): Eukaryota > Metazoa > Chordata > Mammalia > Primates > Galagidae > Galagoides > Galagoides demidoff. Next base: position 6,073 of record CAUYQV010027261.1, on the reverse strand, counting down.
TATACTTTAAATGCCTCAGAGAGAAAGTTTTCAAAGCAAAACAAAGGAGAAGACAAGACCACCGTGGTCATCATCAGAGCGGGTACCTGAGGCTGTGCACCACCATCCTTGATCTGACAGGTGTACAGACACTTGTGGTCTGGGCACTTCATGCTGGCATACGTTCGAGTGCTGCAGTAGCCCACAGGGTAGATGGCACTTTCATCATGGAAGCCAGGTCGGTCGGTGATGATCTATAAGAAAGATTCCCCCAACTTGGGATTGAGGTCACTGAAGAATTCAGGAGTCAAGTTTACTGCGGAAGCCTTCAGAACCACTCTTTACTGGGCTGCAGAGTGACTCAGATCACACAAAGCAAGACAGCAGGCTGTATAGCAGACATGACTGACCTGGTTTCGTAGGGGCTGGAGGCAGTCTGGGCTTGGTATGGATCAGCAAGGGGCTGCTGCTAGTGGGAGTGGGGAGGGAAGGCTCAGCCCCATTCCCGTATCTCCCTGGTTCTCCTCTCTCTGTGTCGCTGGTCTCACTCACCTCCCCCAGGCTATATACTGTTAGACCCTCTAGTACGATGGGGAACACAGGCCGTCCTGAGGGATCCAGGGCAATGGGCTGAACCAGCTTGCGAGCACCTCCCTCCATTTTCTTTTTCTTGGATGTTTTCTTCAGAACTGAAACGCAAATCTGGGGTCACCCACTTTAGGGCCCTCCCGATGTTGAGGGGAAGGGAAAAATTTACATGTGACTGTGAAGGGCAATAAGCCAAGCTTGGGTTTACAGACTCACTGAATGGGTACATGGAGCTCTTCCCCAGTGCCCTGAGCATCTAATCCGCCTACCTTTAATATTAGTGCTTAGGAGCTAAAAGCCTTATACTTTTTAAGGCCTCATGTGTGTGTGTGTTCCAAGCCAGCAGTGTGCTCAAAAGGCCACCCAGCCCATTTCCCTGGCTTTAGGAAAGACTGAACAGAATGCAACCCAGAGTGCTGGGGATGAAGGAGGAGGTCTTGATCTGCTCGCTACACATTTATCCTAGTCTAACCAAGGGGCTCTAACAAGACACTTGCTTCAAGGGCTATTAGGGCTACTTAAGGACCACATGAGACTTTTAAGTATCTGTGGCTGCCTGTGTCGTCTACTACCTGGTACCAGGTCTGTCATTAGTATCTGAGTCACTGGAGCAACTGACAGTGTCTCCCCAAAGTACCTTCCAGTTTGTTGTTCTCTTTGCCTTTTTCTTTTTTCTCCTTCTTGGATTTCTTCCCAAATGGTTCCTCAGCCCCACTGCTGGGCCCCGAAATGGGCCCAGGTCCCTGTATAGTTCCCACAGAGCTGGCCACACCGTAAGTCAGGGGCAAACTGGAGCTGTGGGAGGGAGCGGCAGCCTGCACTTCCCCTTCAGTTAGAGCCTGAAGCTGGAGGAGCTTCTTCAGCAAGTACCTGAGGTCAGGAAGGAAAGGGAGCAGATATATAAACTTCTGCATAGTCTCAATTCAGTATCTTACTCAAGTAATGGGGAAAGTGAGAATTAAATACCAAGATTATTATACTCATAAAAATAAGGTTCTTGCTGAATCCTGGGAATAACAAAGTCCCAGAGGATAATTAATATTTCAAGAAGCCAAGAATTGTAGCTTATCTCTCTTGTATCTGGAGAGTTCCTCTATTGGAGTGTTTTTCAACCTTTTTTACCTTGCAACGCCCTTAAATCTATAGTTAAACTTCTGCGGCACACTTACATTATGCTGATCAAAAAAAAAAGAAAAAGCCCAGGCATAATGGCTCACACCCGTAATCCTATCACTCTGGGAGGCTGCCGTAGGTGGATTGCTTGAGCTCAGGAGTTCGAGACCAGCCTGAGCAAGAGTAAGACCCCTGTCTCTACTAAAAATAGCCAGGTGTTGTGTTGGGTGCCTGTAGTCCCAGCTACTTGGGAGGCTGAGACAGGAGGTTAGTTTGAGCCCAAGAGTTTGAGGTTGCTGTGAGCTATGATGCCACAGCACTCTACCCAGAGCAGAGTGAGACTCTGTCTCAAAAAAAAAAAAAAAAAAAGGCAAGTCAACCTTAAAAAAAGAATATGCTCACTGTGCTTTTAATTTCTTTTGAAAATAATGATCTTTAAAAATGTTCACAACACGCTAAGATCCTCTCATCATATCCCAGTGTGCCGTGGTACACCAGCTGAAAATCACTGCTCTGTTTCGATGTTGGAAGGAGTCAGGCTTCTGAAGGGCACAGATCATGAGTTATAGATGTATATATCCCCACTGTGCTTTGCACAGAATAGTACATACTGAGTAACTATTTGTAAAGTGAGACGTTGTTTCTTTATCACTTGGCTTTTGTAACTGAAGAGTTACAAGATTACTTCCTTGATGTGACAAGAGGGCTTTGTTAAAAGATTAATAGAGGAGCTATTTTATCATTATGGTCCCATATGATTTGGGTGTGCAGGAACCAGTACTCCAAGCTGTGAATTTCTCTGTACTTGATCAAGTGGCCAAGGAACTGGATGTGCATTGCACAAAAATCCCAGTGGAGGAAAATCCTCAGAGCAGTAACACCATTATCAATCACTAAAAATGTAATTCTGAATACAAAATGAAGCTAGCTCACCTTCTTTCTTCTTTTGCTTTAAGAAATTTTTCCTCAAGACGAGCAATTTCATCACAAATAGCAGCATTTTCCTTGAAGAAAAATTTTGAATATAATCACACAAAATGACTAAAAGATTGAAGTATTATGTTGGGAAGAGGATCTACCATTTCAAAACTAAAAAAGTCTGTGCTGCTGGGTGAGAAGGAAGAGCTATTATACCTTGCATACATTCTATAAATAAATCGATAGGTAAAAATAGTCAGGTTCTACTATGGGCTGGGCAATATTATCCCATCTGGGATACTGTTGAGTGAAAAGGGAGTACCATTAATGCTTATGCCAGAAGAATATGGTAAACTATGGCCTGGGCATACCAAGATTAACGATCATCTTAATTAGTGTAGTCTTTTGCAGAGAGAAAGACATACTGCTTAGATCCATAGATGCTTAAATTCAACATTATGCTATATATGAGGCCTGTCTGTATTCCCAAGGGCCTTGACTATTGAGGAATTTACAAAGCCAATCTGTCCTCAGCATCCCAATGCCTTACGAACCTTAGAGACAAGAACTGGATGGAACAAATCAAGTGTAGTGTGTAAAATTATTAAGCTTCATAATATACTTATATGTATTTGAGTATCATCTTTCTTTACTGATGACTCAATCTATCAAGTACCAATCTCTCAAGTACCAATTTGTAGGGAATACTCCAGTCTGGATGCTCCATACGTGGAGCTTCAAACTCTCAATGTTCAAAACAGTATCCCTTTTCTTCTTTATGTAGAAGATAGAAACAACATCCTTCAATAATATAGACACCAAGCTTTAGGTACTTTTGACACGTAGGGGATAAACACAAGACAACAGTTCCTATTAATTCTACTTTTCTTATCTCTCTCCAGTGCATGTAACAGAGCTAAATAAATTTTTTGGAATGAATATTCTAATTTCTGTAATCTGTAATCTTCTCAGCGTATAAAACGCTGAGAAATGTTTGTGCTTTTAGTAGAGAGAAGAGGTACTAGTTGTTGATTCAGATGTAAACTTGAACAAGCCAGAATATTTTAACACAAAGTTGTAGTTGGTATGCCGTTCATTCATTCAATAAACTAGTCCCTCTACCATAAAAGGAAAGCAGAAACCCTTGGGAGACTCAAAGGAAGTCAAGAGGGACAAATATTGAAAGCTTTATGTACTGGGCGAGGGAAGAGTTAGTTATGGGGAATGTGGAGCGCTCAGTAAACAGGCTGTGTAGTAAAAGCTGTAAACTGGAATCAAGGTTTCTAAGTTGGAGTCAGGGCCCGTCACGTGCCCTTGTACAAATCATCTCTCTGAACTTCACTGTTATGATTTCTAAAATAGTGACTACATTTCAGGGTTATCTGAGAATCAAACACATTTCCGAGAGTTTTGCAGTAATAACGACGACTGAAATTTATTGATGCATCTTCTAGGTACCAAACGCGTTGTTTTTCTCATTTAGTCTTCATCACTGCAATATAGTTACTAGATCTCAGTTGCAGATGAGGAAGCAGAGGATTACAGAAATTATTTGTCCAAGGATACAAGGCTAACCGGTAGTGATATATGCAGACAAGCTAACACTATATTAATACTGTCACTCTGGGAAAGGGAACAGCTTGGGGAATGATTTCGCAAGGAAGGAGGCTCGAGGAGGAAACGGACTGAGCGACCATCACACTCACAAACACTGTGGCTTTGGCCGCTTTGCGCAGCCGCAGGTACTTCAGCCGGTATTTCTCGTTCTGGCTCTTCTTCGGGAGCTTTTTCATCCTGGCCTTGCTGGACGGCAGCGGGGCCCGCGGCGAGGAGGCGAGGCCGCCCAGCAGGCTCATGGTCCAGCCCCGCTACGGGGGCTCCAGGACGCGGCCAGCATCGGCTCCTAGGCCGAGGAGCCGGCAGGAGCCCTGGCTCGGCGTGTGCGGGGCCGGCGGGATCGGGCCTCTATGGACCGAGCGCTACAGGACGTCCCCAGAGCAGTCGGCAGGGCCACAAACCTCGCCACCCAAACGGCCGCCGGCACCTCCCGAGACTTCCGCGTCTGTCTCGGAAGTAAGCCCTGCCCGGAAGTTACGTAAGGCGTCGGCCCCGGGTAACTTCCGGGACTGGGAGGGCGGTCTTGACCTTGCGGTTCTAGGCCGGCCAAGGGGGAAAGGGAGGGTTGGGGTTGAGCCCTAGGCAGGAGAGGAGGGCGGGGCGCCTTTGAACTTGGCTGAGGAGTCCTGCTGAGCTCAGACTACAGTAATGGCCCCAGCATGGCGTTTCAACACCTGTTTTCCACACTTCGTACAGACAGGCCCTCCTGCGTTAGAACTGGGACTCAGCTTCTTTCTTTGCTTCCCCTGCCTTTATGCAGCTCTCATGAATGTTTCTTAAGGGTCTCTTATCCTGTGATCTTCCTAGAAGCTGGCACCACAATAGTGTATAGGGAGAAAGGCCTTAGCCCTCTCAAAGCTTAGGGTCTGTTAGAGAAGATGGAAGATTTAGCAAGCAGTTTCCATAAAATGCTAACGCTTAGTAAATGTTTGCCTGATGAAACCCAAAGTGTATTTCTGTACATTTTTCTGTATCTATGTAGTTCTAACTTTAAAACCAAGTTATATCTAAATTCACCAAATGAGGAAGTGAGGCAAATTTTTTGGGTGTGTGGCTGGATGGCAAGAGGGCGTTCTTTCCATAGTGCTGTCAAGTAGTTGAGTGAACATCTAAATGTTTTTTTCTATCAAAACTTAATATATTCTTTAGAATAGTGAAGGTGAATGAATTTCTAAACTGTACTGATACATAATATAATTACTGTTATATATTCAAAATGTAGGCTTCTGGAGTTGTACGTGGAAATGCTGGAAAATATGTTACCTAGTTTACAGAATTACAACAGAGAAAGATTCTAACACTAAAGTAACTTAGAATTAAAAAATAATAGATTTAGAACTGATGGCCCAGGTACTTCAGAAAATTGTAAAAACAGAGACAGGGTATCAGCAAATGATTTTAACACAGAACCAAAGCTTACAGATGTCCTTTTTTTACTGTCCATATTGTAAGCTACCCTTGTTGGACCTGAATGGCTTTTAATAGAGCAGCTTCTTAAGGTGCCAGTGTGCTTCCACAAACATTCTTAAGGCAGTCATACAGATTCAGTTTTGGAGGTCACAAAATTCTCATGCCTTTGGTAATACAGACTGGGACTTTACATTGGAAACTAAAATAGTTAGAATCATAGCAAGAGACTTTCTTTTTCTTCTTTTATTTTTTAAAACCTTATTTGCTAAATTGCCTGATTTGTTTGTTGTTGAGCTGAATTTTTTTCCTTGCAAGCTTGGGGATCTAACTTTTTTTTTTTTTTTTTTTTTTTTAGACGGAGCCTCAAGCTATCCCCCTGGGTATAGTGCCATGGCATCACAGCTCATAGCAACCTCCAACTCCTGGGCTCAAGCGAGTCTCCTGCCTC
>CAUYQV010027259.1:0-32902 GCA_963574575.1 Galagoides demidoff | reverse complement strand
CTGGGACCACAGGCGCCCGCCACAATGCCAGGCCATTTTTTGGTTGCAGCCATCATTGTTGTTTGGCGGGCCCGGGCTGGGGATTCGAACCCGCCACCTTAGGTGTACGTGGCTGGCGCCTTAGCCGATTGAGCCACAGGCACCAAGCCAAAATGTTTAACTTTATTAGAAATTTTTAGAATAAAATTTATGTGTAACATAATTAAAGCAATATATAATACAATATTACATTGTATCATTTAATATACAAATATGACACATTCAACAAATTAAGATAAAAGATAAACTCATATAAACTGATGTTTAAACGCATCTATTCAGTTGGCAAGTTGATAAGAAAGATAATAATTTTTTTTTTTTTTTTTGAGACGGAGCCTCAAGCTATCCCCCTGGCTAGAGTGCCATGGCATCACAGCTCATAGCAAGATCCAACTTCTGGGCTCAAGCGAGTCTCCCACCTCCGCCTCCCAAGTAGCTGGGACCACAGGTGCCCACCACAACACAGGGCCATTTTTTGGTTGCAGCCATCATTGTTTTTGGAGGGCCCGGGCTGGGGATTCGAAACTGCCACCTTAGGTGTACGTGGCTGGTGCCCTAGCCGATTGAGCCACAGGTGCCGAGCCAAGATAATCATTTTTATTGCAACGTAAAAATTTGTGAGGGCTATTTGGCAGAGATAAAGTTACAAAGTCAATGACTCAGAGGTGTGTGTCTATAGTTCATAGAGTCATTACGGAGCTGCTGTAGACAATCTAAGTAAAGAGTTACTGGAGAATTTTTCTTTCTTTTTACTCCAGATCAAAGTTGTTAAGAACAAGGGATGGAGTGTGGCCTGATCAAGTGCGGTGTAAACTATGGATGCCCTGGAAATGGCATTCCTCCCCCAAGTTAATTACATTATAATGAGAAAACTACATGCTATAAAATAAAGAGAGGACCTCGCTTGAGTTACTCTGTCATTCCCTGATCATCTCCAGAGAAAGCTGTGATGATGAATGGAAAAACAGACGAGAGAGCTTTGAAGAAATAACCTGTCACCAATGGAAAGTTACCAGCAACCCCTGGGTCTGTGAGCTCGGAGTGCTGCAGATTTGTTCATTTTGCCATATTCGTGTAAAAAATACATCCTATACCTTGTCTCGTGTCCCATTCCCTTTCTGACTTCATGGATTCACATGGAAACAGGAACCCAGAACAGGAAAGGCCTAAGCTCACTGAGGATCTCAGCAATGGTGTAACTGCCCGCTGGCCGGTTCTGCCCTTCCACCTTGTGCCCAGAGATTCCACATCCCCCAGCTGTACTGAAGACTGGAGGAATACAGCAAATCTGCATTTTGAGTTTAGATCTGATTTTAAGGATCTGGAACAAAAAAAAAAAAAAATAGGAAACAACACAACAACCTCCACTTCTTAGACCAACAGAAAATATAAAATAGGGTGTCATCAGGTGCCGGGACATAGAAAACTAACATTAATAAGATTGAAATGCTTTATAGGTGAAACGTATAAATTACTTGTGTTTATTCTTGACAGGAAAGTAAAATAACTTAGGGAAAACAGTGATGAGTGTTGGAGTGGCCTAGCGTTAGAGCACTCACCTGCTATTTTCATTAGTTTCACTCTGCTGAGTTTAGGTTTCCACGCCTAACACTGTTATTCAGAATGACTGTAGTTTACAGCACTTACGTCAAAAGGATATCATTTATTTTATTGTTCTTTCAAACTTAAATATTTAATGTAAAAACCACTTTTGGGTCATTTCAGCAAAATATCCCCCAAATTTATGTTTGGAGAAATAGAAAAGCAAATGTAAGATAAAAATCCTCCTTGAGGCCTATTCTGATCACTCATTCATAGCCCAGGGGCATTGATGTCTTTTTACTGCTGTTTCTGTCTCTCTACATATAATATGATTCTAGTTTCTTTATGCTGGGAGTAAACCCCAAATAATTACAAAATCTTGATTTTATGAAATTGCTTACTGTTATCAAAATAGTGAAAAAAAGGAGAACATTATGAAAATGACTCTTTCACTGTTGTAAATTTTCTGTAATTTCAGAATCACTTTGTTTTTCACCTAAGGTAGATATTTTTCACCTCTTAAACTTGATTGACAAGACCCTGGTTTCAAATGGTCAAAGGCAGTAGGGCTGGGAGAGATATTGGCAGTTGAGTCGTCTGTAACTTTCTTCTTTTTTTTGATATCTCATCTGTGGCTTTTCATGGCAGCGATGAAGAGGTCATTATTCTTTGAAAAAATGTATTTTCTGTTGTAAATATCATCTTCAGAGCCACCTGTTCATATTACAATTTCAAAGTATGATAAAAAAAATGTGTTATTTAGGTTAAGAATTTATCTGAAAAAAATAACAAATTCCTTTGGCTAATGTCTGATATTTTCAAAAGTTTCTTTGTCAAACATATGTACTTCCTCTTACTGTTGAAATGAAAATCTTCTAAGTCAAAAGGGCACTGAGAGTCCACTCAGAGTCCTTCATCACACAAAGCCAATGAAAGATTTAGATATCTTTCTACTGTTCTATTTTCTATTTCTATTTTTAAGCTCCATTTTAAGGAAGAGTGGTAAACATTTTAATTTCTCGGCATGAAAACAAAACCTTACATATTTTTTTCCCTACTAAACGAATCATGGGATTGAGATGTTAAACCAAAAAAACGTATTTAACTCATTAGGATCATATAGTGGATTTTAATTAGTGCCTAGAATTGGGAGTCAGATGTCAATCATCCTGATTCTGGTGTGTCACCAAATAGAGGATTTTTCATTACGTAATTAGTATTTAATTATTAGCAAGGCATTATGCTAGATGCTGCCCACCAATGGTGATAAAAAAAAAATCCAACGCCTGTTATATTGGGGGCCTACTTTGAAATGGAAAGTTAAGGTAAGACCTGCATGAAGCAGGGACATTTGGGTTAGTTTTATTAGATGAAAAGTTAGGCAAATTACAACGAAGTAAGGGTGAACCCCATAGTAAGGAAGCAATGTGGGCAATGTTCCTAAGGATTATCTGAGAGAAGCTGAGGATGAAAATGAAAATCGATGACCCTTTTGCCTTTGGGATAGAAAATCTGAAAATAGTCATGGAAGTTATTCTCTTAGTCTGTGAATATTTGCTCCCCAAATTCTTAAATATTTTATTTAATTGCATCAGCAAATGAAAAACATGACTGTGATCTTGTGATAGAATAGGAAATACAAAAACACAAGAAACAAATAAAAATTAAAATAAAAGAAGAAATATCCATTTGGTCTCTGCCTCTGGTATCAACCCTTGTAATTTCCTGAATAGGAGTGCTGGGGACATCTTTTGTTGTCATATTTGGTCTTTGGCTTTGTTTTCTGACACAGAGTTCTGAATCCCTTGAAATTTCCTGGATGGTGGGGATGTCTCTGTTCTTAGGACTCTTGGAGAGTTCCTGGTTGATGGCTAGTCTCCATAAAGACCAAGCCTTGATTAAGAAGCTTAGAACTTTTATTTATTCCCTCTCCCTACCCTGCAGGAGGGGGAGTGGGTGTAAATATTGAGGTAATACGTGATCTTGCCTATATGATGAAGCAAGCCTCTGTTAAGTACCTGAACTGCATTATTCAAAGAGCTTCTTGGTTGTTGTAGAGTGAGGGATGAGGGGAGGGTGGTGACATGCCTGAAGAGTTCCTGGAAAATCCATGCTTTCATTTCCCTTACCATATGTATCTCTTCATGTGGCTGTTCCTCTGTGTCCTTTATTAGAATAATAGACTGGTAAATGTGTTTCTCTGAGTTGTGTGAGCTTCTCTAGCAGATTGATGAAGCCCAAGGAGGGGGTCATGGAAAAGCTTATCTGTATCCATTTAAGAAAATGAACACCCTTAGACTTGCAATTGGTTTCTTCTAACACATGAACCTACTCTTACACGTGCCATTTCCCGATAAATTTACCGTTTTATCCTGTGGGACATTAATAATATAGTGACACTATCATTCCTCTTCATTCCCATTGGGTATTAATTAAGTAAATAATCCTACTGATGTCTTCTTAGGCTCAATTCATTTAAAATAGCTTTTTAATGTAGTGAAAGAGTGGTAGATCAGGAAAGGTGAGATAGTCAATGTTTTCTAAAATAACCATAATAGGTCATCCTTGCTTCTATCAAATACAGAGCAGAGTCTCACTTTGTTACCCTGGGAAGAGTGCAAAAGCATCATACCTCACAGCAACCTCAAATTCTTGTGCTCAAGCGATTCTCTAGCCTTGGCCTCCACTATAGGTGCCGCCATAATGTCAGGCTATTTTTAGAGATAGGGTCTCATTTTAGCTCAGGCTGGTCTGGAACTGCAGAGCTCAGGCGATCCACCTGCCTCGGCTTCCCAGAGTACTGGAATTACAGGTGTGAGCCATGGTGCCTGGCCCCAACAGAATAATTTTTAAGTTATATTCTGTAGGAGAAGTTTCTGCTTGAAAATTTCAAGAAGTTTCTTTTAACTATTGAATTTAGACAATAAAAATTCTACAGACTACTATCATCAAAGCACTCAGGTTAAAATAATGAAAAAAAAAAGGTTTTCATGAAGGTCAATTCAGAATAGAGAAATAAAGCATACTGTTTCAAAACTAAATATTTTCACACTTTTCACATAAGTATTTTTCATTGAATCTGAGTGGTGTGTGAAAGTTTTGACCATAGAGTGTGGTTGAAATGATGTTATGTGATTTCTGAGAAAATATCACAAAGTATCATTCAGCCTGATTCCCTGGAACATTCATTTTTGGAGCCAGGGGATATTTGAAAGAATTTCAGTTATTTCAAGCTCACTATTCTGTGAAGATACACAAGCCTCTTGGAAACTGATGGTCAAAGCTCATCCTTACCCCTGTGTCTTATGTGTATAAAGAAACTTCCAGAAGATTCTGTCATCCAGCTATTAGGGTTACATTAGCATTCAAGTCTTTCCAACAAGTGGTTCCAGATAAAGTGGAATGGAAATAAATCATATTCACTCTAATTTCTTGAAATTTCTGATCCACAGAATTCAAGAGCATAATGTAATGATTGTTGTTAATGACACTACATTTGCAGGTGGTTATTATATATTGATAGATAACTGGGATGTTGTTGCACTGATTCTTCAGGGGGCCATATTGGCATCTATATATTGTATTCTTCTACACATTCTTTTATACAATGGGTCCATCTGGATTGTAGATCTGGCCTACTATCACTGGCTATGCCAATTATGCTGATACTGCACCACCTTTAGCCTCAGTGTCCTCATCTATGAAATGAGAACTGTGAACCAGATGTCCCTCCAGATTATTATGATCATAATATACTCTTATTATTGTCTTAATGTACTTTTTTATACCAACTACATAACTTTAGAAATATTTTCTGTATCTTTCATTAGAACTAGTAATTTCCTTTTTTTTGAATACTATTAAGTTTGTATATGATTAACTGACTTCACAATTTAATTGTAAGTTCATAGAAATGAGGTGTTAGTAACCTCATAAAACTTTGTACGTAAGATATAGTCAGTAAACACTAAGAAAATTAGAGATAATAAATTGACTACCCAAATATGGAAGTATAAAATTTAAATCCTATCTTTTAGAAACTTGTGCTCAAATTTAGAGCACACAACTATACATGAAGTTAAATGCTAAATCCTATAATAATAACTAATATTGAGTTGTAATTTAAAGTAATGATTAATTTCAAACAGGCCAGGACATTCTGATGATGTCAGTAGTGTGGCATGTACCTACAGAAAACTGATTCTGTATGTATGCTGTTACTATTTCTCAACACTTCTCATATTTTGCTTCTTAAGAAGAATTCGTGCATTATTTCCTATCCATTAGGTAAATAGAATCAAAATAAGAAAGGGAAGGAGTTCTTTAAGTTGCATCTTGGGAAACAACGTGTGAGTTGATCTATGAGTTTACTACATTATTGATTGAAGAAGTTGCCCGTGACCATGAGGACATGAAGACAGCTGCTGGCAAAGACAACAGGTGATGCTTTATTGCACCCACAGATTCCTGTGGTCGATAATGTTTATTGGCTGTTCTTTTTTGCTTTCTGCTAAAATACTAGAATCTGATCTTTGAATTATTTTAGGAAGTGATATATGTGTGTTATATGTTGTAGTGAGTCATTTTAACCTGGTATAAATAAATAAAATAAAAACAGAAAATAATGTACTGCACTAAAATAGCAAAACAAAGAAATTGAATTTCTTAACCTTCACCAGAAAGAATCTGTTGAAAATCAACATTAACTTTAGGATTTATAGATTATGGTATTGTTAGTATTTTCTCTGATGAATTTTTGAAAATAAAATGGGTGTTGTGTTCTCTTTATGTTTATAACTATATACACAAACATATTTAAACATAAACATATTTGTGAGTAATAGTTGAGATTCCATAATGCAACTCAATCTCTTCCTACTCTTTGGAAAAAAGAATTAATGTTAGTTTTTTTTAAAAATATGGAATGCTTCATGATTTGCATGTCATCTTTGCACAGGGGCCATGCTAATCTTCTCTGTATTGTTCCAATTTCAGTATATGTGCTGCCAAAGTGAACACTAATGTTATTTTTTAAAAGTTGTTTTGTGACAATCTGTAGGAAAATTTTTAATAATATTCTTGAATATAGGACTTGACCATTATTTTTAAGATACTTAAAAACAATTTTTTCATTGTACCTGAAAACTCTTTCAAGATACAAAGTAGCATCTAGCAATAAAATAAAGATCTTTATTTTAGTCCTATTCAGGGACAAATAACTTCAGAACATATCATTCTCCAAAATTGTTGTCAATGGCATAGAGTTAGAAGAATCAAATGTAAAAATTTTCACATAATATTATAGATCGGGGATAGAACTATTTTTACTATTAATAGTCCCCAATAAAAAATGAGGAAAAATGGTAAATGCTATATTTCAGAATGTATTTATTTAGTTTTTACTTGAGTAAAAGAATAAAGCTAAAATTTTCTTCTATGGCGTCATTACTGGTAATAATAGCCAACCTGATAATAATAGTAATGACCTGATTCATTCCTTCACTTACTAAAAATCTGTTGAGCACTTTATGGTAGACCTGGGGGATATAGCAATGACCATTTTATCACTTTGAAGATTTGAAGGGATTAATTTAAAAAAGAATATGAAGACATATTTAGTTTAGGGATTAGAAAACTTTTTCCATAAATAGCCAGGTAGCAAATAGTTCAGGTCTTAGGGAGCATACAGAGAAAAATTCCATTCCATATAAAAGTTAAATACTAAGTCCTATAATAAAAAATAATTGAACAGTAATTTAAAGTAATGGTTACTTTGAAAAAGGCCAGTACATTCGGATGATTTCAGTAGTATAGTATTTACTTACAGGAAATTGATTCTGCATGTACTCTGTTATCATTTTTCTCTACTTTTCACATTTTGCAACCATACAGCAACTACTCAACCCCGCCAATATACAAAGTGGACATAGGCTTAGTGAATAAACTGCATGCCTGTTTTCCCATCAAACTTCATGTACAGAAATGGGTAATGACTCAGATTTGGTTTGTGCTATACTTTGCTGTCCCTAATTTAGTAATGTAACTCAGCACATAATGTGCAATTAATATTAGCTCAAGTCTCTGATTTATAACTTGGATTCTAATATCTTTCTCCAACTCATCATCTCTCTCCTAAGCCTCATAAATCAAAACCGCTACGGGTAGACTTCATCGATGTGAACAAAAACTTGAGTTTTCATCTCTCTTTTCAATATTGTTTTACCATAAGGTCTGCAATCAAAAGTAAAACACTTGTAATTTTTCTTTCCATTTTCCAGTTGGTCATGACATTCTTCTGCTTTCTCTGGCTCATGAATATCTGGTCTAGTTTAATTCCCACATCTGCCTTAAGGCCAATTATGTCTCCCTGCACCTCGCCCTGCCCAATTCTCATTTCTTCTAAAATTCCTCTCCTCACCTATTATCACTCACAAAACAAATTCTTTACCAAAAGGGAGATGAATTGTACTAGAAATGTGCTTAAGTGCAGCTTAGTTGGGAGGATCTTTTGTGTCCCCTCCCTAGATGTGTAAACATATGCCCTGTTACCTTAAATCCCAGAGAGAATCAAGATGACAGGGCAGATGATAATCACTTCTTATTTTGGTAACACAAATAACAGTGCATGAGATGGGACAGAAGAAGCACAGATATGAGAGTGAGAAGAGATAATTTCTAATCTCTAATGTGTCAAGCCGTGTGACCTGAAAGAGGAAACAATAAATTTGGGTCTCAGTTTCCTCGTCTATAAAATGAATGGGAGAGTCTAGATGTAAATCAAGAATACTGACTGCTCCAAAATAAGTTACTTAATAATTTTAGTTGTAGTCATAGGTTTAGATTGCACCATTTATGGTCCAGTTTCTAATCATATGATCTCAGTTCAGGAAATTAATCAACAGTCTGTATTTTAACTGGAAAAGGAATCTATTCACCTTCACTGTTAAAATTCACTCATTTAACCAATAAGGGCATGCTAGAGGCCTACTGTCTATTAAATAGTTCCGGACATTGCTTATTTAAAATGGCTGTTTTTTAATAATATAGCAAAATAACTTAAATACATTTTACTATGCCTATAATCTCTGGAGAGATGTGATGAAGTGTGCATGAAAGGGCAAAGTAAATGGAACAATTTAATAAAAGCTGACTTTAAAATAAATTAAAGGACTTCAAAGTAGGCCTGAGATATGATAGTTATGACAATAACATTCTAAAATGAGATTCAGTATAATTTCAAAAGATGAATTAACATTTCAATGAAAAGGGCTCCTAATTAATGGACACTATAAAAGATGAAGGTATTGGGAAACTGGTTATATGGAATCCAGTTTTAGAAATGTAATATTTGTTCTTAAAGTATTGTAAATTCTACTAATTTGTTTCTTTTTTAATCCACATATCTTTTTATCTATCTATTTATTCATCCATCTAATGAACAATATTTATTTACATACACTACACCATATTAAGTTATGATGGAGATATTAAGAAGTTAACTCAATAACTTAAATGTAACCAAATCCTTGCACAGTAAGACATTAAAAATTAATTCAATAAAAGAGTGATATATATTGTATATCTTTGGTTGTGATGGACTTGAACATAAAGTATTAATAAATGAGCATTTTCTATCAAAAATGTGAATTCTTTCTAAAATTGAAATTTCTTGAATAGTACTTTATTTGCTTCCATTAACTCACCCTATTTGAAAAATAGTCTTTTGTTTTCCTAAAGGAAAAATTTTGAAAATGCCATCCCCAGCATTAAAACAAAATATTTTGATGATGGAATCTGTATTATTTAAGTTAAACACTTCATACAATTTTTCTCTTTTCTTTTTTATTCTGAATATCTCATTTTCTTTAAATAAAATATAATATTTGCATGTATGTCTCCCCTCTAGATTCACCTCTTCATAAACAAGTTTTACTCAATACATTATTTTATACCACTAAAACTTAATTTTTCTGATTTTTAAATCTGTAGAAGCAAAAGTTTTCAATTCTGTGGGATATCAACTAATTGCCCACAGTGTTCTGCCCTGGTAGCCAGTTGAACCACCATGTTCTGTAAATAAAATAGAGTTATTTGCTCTGGTTGTAAATATAACTTTATGCCAGAAAACCTGTAAGGTATTAATTCTTAAGTTACAAAATAACCTTTTTACATTTCTTTTGTGGTATCAATTTTCACAACTGGTAACTGAAGAGATTATGTAAAGTACTATTTGTCATCTTTCCTGATATAATGTTGTGGCATGTTTATACTTCTGTCTTCTGGAACCTGAAATTTGGGGAAAAAAGAGAAAGTCAGCTTTGCTTTTTAAAACACGAGCCATTGTATTCTCGCTGCCTGCATTTTCCCTCCTCCTGTACATGGTGACGGTTCCTTAGGTCTCCTGCCTTTCATCTCCAAGGTCAGAAGATGGAGCATGTGTGCTTAGCGACTGCAAAGTATAAACATCAGCTTCTTCCTTCCCTTCTTCCTGGGGTGAGGCCTGGCCACGCTGGACTGTGTCAGCTGGTAGAGGAAACCAGGGACTCCGTGCTTTTCTGCTGCCCTTCTGTTTACTCTCTCTCAATCGAAAAAAGGTGTTCACTCTTGATTCGTCCCCCTCCTGGGTCACAGGTGCTTTTTAGAAACACCTATGGCTTGCTCTGCCATTGGCTTTAGGGAAGCTATGGTCACACCCCAGAAGGCAAACAGGCTGCGCCAAACCTCTTCAGGACTCCCGGAACAGACCTGGGGGGACAGCAGAAGCCTTTTAGGCTGAGCCAGTGGGCAGCTCTTTCACTATGGTCACTGGTAAAGGCCAGGACAAAGGCTGGGGGGCCATTTGGGCAAGAGGCCTTGGGGAGACAAAGATTAAAGGTGGTACCCAGGGTCAGGTAAACATAAAACCCAAGGAATTGAGGGTAGAGTGGGGGCACCTGCCATCCAGCTTCCAGCCTCGGATCTGCTTCATGGTCTTTGGGAAAAGGAAGCTGAATATGTACGATGGGAAGGGCATCTCCACAGTAAATCTTCACCACTCATGGGAGGGATGCCACCCTGAATGTCACAAGGACCAACACATCAGAACTGGGGGTCCTAGTCTTGTGGGCAGTCAGAGAGGTTTGGACACAGCCTAACTAAACAAACCCAGCGAGAATGGGATGGCCAGTCTGACAGATGGCCTACTCTCTTTTCTCTCCTTATACACAGTCATGGGACAAGAAGAAGCCCTAATCCCTATGAATTCACCCTTGAGATGTCTGTTAAAGAACTGGAGGGCCCTTGAATTTAACATTGTTCAGAAAAAAGAAAGTAATGTTTGTGACACAGTCTGACCACACATGGAGAGGACACCTGAATGGAGTCTTAAGGGCACTGCAGTCTTATAACTAGAAAAGGGGAGTGGGAGTGGTCAGAGGTCTCCCACCTCAGGCCTTCATGTACTTGAGAGATAACTGCCAGCATTGTAAGTCTCATGTTGAGAAATGTAACAGAAAAGAGAGAGAGAGAAGTCAGGCAGAAGGGAATGGGATTGTGGCTACAGCTTCACCCCGAACTGAGCCCCAGACTCCACCGCATACATCTCTCTACCTGCTGTATGTCCAGTCCAGGAGATGTCAAGATCACCAGGACTGTCTGAGAGTGTGCACGTCCCATTCTCCAAGGAAGATCTAAAGGCACACAAAGAGAAATTGAGGAGTTTTTCTGCTGACTCTGGGAGATTTAGAGAGTTGGAACATCTGGCATTGGGTTTTTGATTTAACTTGGAAGAGTGTATGGGTTCTGCTCTCTCACCATTGTTCAGTCGATGAGAAGAATAGAATATGGGCTGCTGGACAGATGTTTAGAGATTAACTTCGTGCTCCAAATCCAGAGTTAACCTGGGGTGATCAGGCTGTCTCTGGAGAGGACTGTGATTACATTACCCCTGAGGCCAATCATGGGAAACACTTCAAGTCACATGATCATGTGTCTAACAGGTGAAATAAAAATCAATCCAGGTAAAACCTTGAAGCTTCTCTAAGGTGACAGAGGTTCTGCAGAGAAAGGACAAGAGTCCAGTGAAATTTAGGAAAAGGCTTACTGATGCTGATATCAACCAAATCTCAAAAAAAGCTGTCATAATAATAAATACCCATTTCATTAAACTATTTATGGCATCTGTAGCAAACTTCAGAAGTTAACTTTGGGATCCCAAACAGATACTACTCAACTACTGTCAGTGGGCCCTACTGTCTACAACAACCAGGATTTCGAGGTAACACAGAGGGACCCCTAAAAGTCTAAATCTCAGACTCACTTGGCTAATCCCATCAGCCCAGGAGGTCATGAGGAAACCTGTTAGTAGTGTGATTTTTGTTAATCATACTGCCTTAGATTATCTCTTAGCAGAAAAAGGTGTAAGTGCAATTATTAAGAGAACATATGCTTACATTAATAATTCAGGATTAGTGGAAATAAATGTAAAATAATTTATGAACAGGTAACTGGCTACCAAGCTTGACCTGGTTACTGCAACTCCTGGGACCAGTAGTCTTAATCTTGTTACTCTTCTTATTTGCCTTTATTCTTTTAACCTTTTTGTCAAGTTTGAATCTTCCAGACTCCAACAATTTTACATGAAACTGATGTTGGCCAAAGCTTACCACCTGTTGCCAACTAACCACATCAGACAAGATCAGGCCATGAGACCACTGGACCAGAGTGCCCAGACATTCAGTCTGTGACCTCTACCTCTTCCTAAAAGAGCGTGAGGATCTGAAAACCAATTCACTGTCCATAATCAGCCTGGAACAGTTAAAGAAGATGGAGTTCACCCATGATCCCTAAAGAATTTTAGGTCCTATGTCTCGGGGTAATTTTAGGAGAGACTAGATGGACCAGGAGATGCTTTGTCCATAACCAGGAGGACCAAATTGACCAGGGGTGAATGAGTTCCCAAAAGAGGACAGATGACATGTCAAGGGGATTTCCAAGGACTGATCAAGTATTTGGTCTATGATGGGAGATTCCAAGGACTGAGAACCAGAAAGAAATAGAGAATCCACAAGCGGTCACAAGAAAGGGTCTTTGGAGCATGTGCAAATTTGAGGTAAGAGTGTTCCTAAGTGGCCTCCTCTCACTAGCGTAGTGAAAATCACACCCGTCCAAGCTGTGACAGTTTATCAATACCATGGCACCCCCTGGAAATTGCCATAGAAGGACAGAAAAGGGGGAGGATTCACCACTCACCATCTAGGAATTCTTCACCTTTTTTTTAAGAAAAACTATGAATCCTCACCCAACCTCCAATTAACATAGAATAACAGAATCAGCATAAAGATGAGAGAGAAAGCTTGTTAAACTTAGGGTCTATTCCACTCACAAGGGTAGACTCTGCTCATTTTGGGAACATTCTATGCTTTAACAAACTCTGACCCTTTGCTTGCTTGCATCTGCTTGGTCTTTGCATTGATTTCATTGCTCAGTAGCAGTGACTCTTCTTTGGTGTTGGGAACAAAAAGAACTAGGAAATGTGGGAGCATGACATCTGATTCCCACACATGACAGCCTCCAATTCCTCTTACCCTATTCAACCTTAAGCCACATTAGCAAAACTAACTCACATCAATATCATTGATGATGTCAGTGGTCCAGTTTGAATCCTTATCTTTCTTGACAGTTAGCAGTATTTGACATAGGATCCCAAACTCCTTATTTTCTGGACTTCTATCCCATTGCTTATTCTTATTCATTCCTTTATAGTTTTCTCCCCACACACACATCTTCTAACATTTGTATTGCTAAAGGCTCTCTTCTTGGTCCTTTTTTCAATTCATATTCATATTTCTCATTATTTTGTTTAAGTTATGTCTTCAAGGTTCATTAACATGCTACTTACACCCAGTTAATATATCCAATTCAAAATTCTTTTTGAACTTCAGTCAGCCTCCTTTTCAACATCTTCACATGGATATAGTCTTATTTTTTTCCCCAAAGCTGAAAAGATGTATTTAATAGAGACAAACATTTGGCAAAATTGATCAAGTAGTAAGAAATAATATGGAAATAAAATATGTGCTAATTTAATAAGGTGAATAATTTCCAGTAGTGCTGGCAGGATATGAGTGGAAGTGAACTCTCCTGCTCACCTGTACAAGTAAACTTGGCACAGAAACTTTAGAAAGCAATCTGGCAAAACTGAGTGTATAGATATCAGATAACAAAGCAACTCTGCTTTTCTTCTTTATTTCAATATATGAAGAAGTACAAATGTTTATGTCACATACATAGGTATGGTAATACTTGAGTCAAGGATGTCAGTGCGCCCATCACCCACATAGGGGCACTTCGTTCAGTAAGTAGGTTTTTGCCCCTTCTCTCCTTTATTCTTCCTACTCCTTGAGTTCCGATACATTTATTTCCCTTGGTACACAAGTGTGTCTATTAGTCAGTTTCAATTTATTAAAGGGTACATGTGGTATTTGTTTTTCTATTCTTCAGATATTTCATTTAGGGTAACAGTCTCCAGTTTCTTACAAATTACTGCAAAATTATTAGTCCCCCCTTTTTTGACTAGTACTCCCTGGCACACATCACCACATTTTGTTAATCTATTTATAAAATCAGTGAATACTTGGGTTGATCCCGTACCTTCACAATGGCTAATTTTATTATGGCAGACATTTGAGTGCAGGTACATTTTTGATAAAATGACTTCTTTTCTGATGGGTGGATACCTGGTGTGGCAATCCTGGATCCAATGGTAGGTCTACTTACAGTTCCCTGAAAAATCTCTGTACCACTTTCCATAAAGGTAGTTCGCAGTTCTACCATCAGTGTATAAGTGTTTTTATTCTCTGTATATTCACGCCAATATATATTGTTTTGGACTTTTTTTTTCTTGAAACAGAGTCTCACTCTGTCACCCTGGGTAGAGTGCTATGGCATCATAGCTCACAGCACCCTCAAACCTTGTGTGAGTCTCCTGAGTAGCTGGGCCTGCAGGTGCCAGCCACAATGCCTGGCTAGTTTTTCTATTTTTAGTAGAGATAGGGTCTCACTCTTGCTGGAGCTGGTCTTGAACTTCTGAGCTCAGGTGATACACCTATCACATCTTCCCAGAGTACAAGGATTACAGGCACTTTACTGAAGCCTGTTGCAAGAACCTTGCTTCTGTTTTGATTGTCAGTGTGAGGCTAACACACCAAGAACAACCTCGGAGACAGAGGTGTGAAAATCCTGTGTGAGGGCTTGAGTTACCCTGAGTATAGACTACAGATCCTGGTGCTGTGGCACTGCAACATCACCAGCGACAGCTGCCATCATCTCTCAAAGATTCTCCAACAAAAAACAAGCCTAACGCATTTGGATCTGAGGCTGATCACCTCAGAATTGCCAGACTGAGGTTTCTATGCGAGGCTTTGAAGGCTCCATTGTGTAACTTGAGGTGTCTGTGGTTGTGGGGATGTACCATCACTACCTTCAGCTGTGAAGACCTCTCTGCTGTTCTCAAGAGCAACCAGAGCCTGTCCACCCTGGACCTGGGCCAGAACTCCTTGGGCTCCAGTGAAGTGAAGATGCCGGGCAAACCCTTGAAACATCAAAAATACCCCCTCCAGATGCTCAGGTTGAAAATGGATGAATCTGATGTTGAAATTCAGAAGCGGCTGAAAGAAATCCAAGCAATCAACCCACAACTGACTGTTGAAAATGACAACCACAATCCTGGGGAAAAAAGACCTTCTCATTACTTCATTGTCTGAATCTTTCTGTAAGGATGTCCTAGGTCTGTAAGTATCCCATGGAACCTTTTTAAGGCTAAATTGGCTGCTGGGTTGCAGGTCATTTATAGCCCTGTTTCTGTGTCTGGTTTATATAAAAACATGCACACGTCGCTTACCCCTGCAGATATTACAGAAATGTCTGTTGAGAGAAATAAAGGTGAAAGCACTCAAAAACAAACAAACAAAAAAACTGACTGTTTTGAACTTTTTAAAAAAGCCACTCCAACAGGGGTAATGTGATACCTCCTCTCAGTTTTAATTTGCATTTCTCTCATGATTAGTGATGTTCAGTGTTTTTTCTTCTGTGGGTTGGCCATTTGTCTATCTTCTTTTGAAAACGTTCTGTTCATGTTTTTGCCCACTTTTTAATGGGGTTGCTTATATTTTACTTGCTGATTTGTTGAGTTCTTTGTATATTCTGGATGCATGTATTAGCCCTTTATCAAATACGGCATTTGAAATATTTTCTCCCATTCTGTCGGTTGATTATTTCTTTGTCTGTGAAGAAGCTTTTAAATTTAATCAAGTCTCATTTATTTACTTTTCTTGCTGCTGTGATTGCCGATGGGGTCTTCTTCATAAATTCTTTGCCTAGGCCAATACCTAGGAGAGTTTTCCCCTAAATTTTCCTCCATCATTCTTACAGTCTTATGACTCATATTTAAGACTTCTTTCATCTTGATTTAATTGTGAGTGCTGAGAGATAGTTTTCCTATTTCTTTTCTGCTTGTGGCTATCTTATTATCCCAGCCACAGCACCCTACCAAGGGTGACGAAATGAGAATGTCTCTAAAAAACAAAACAAAAGAATAATAATTCCTTTGTGGCCTGTGATTGTTCTTTCCTACTGACAGTGGTGTAATTGTAGTGTGTCAGTTCGCTTTGCTTCTATGTGTCTTACGTCTCACGGGAGAGTAATCTAGAGAGTTTATGTTACACCATTCATTCCTAATATCACTGCAGCCCCTAAAATTTTCTTTACCAAGTTTACTTATCTTCCTCAAAATTTAAATTTTGCTTTTTACTTTCTGAGCCAGAGAATATATCAAACAAAATACTTTTGTGGTATGCACATTTGTTATTTCTTTTTGGTTTTGCAAGGTCAACTCTGAGGCAGTAAGGTCTGAAAGCTTGGACTAGTTTGTTTGAATTATACCGAGGCATCAGAATTCTAATCATTTATCTTCTTATTTTTCATTAAAACTACCTTAAGTAAATTAACTGCATAAAGTATTTAACTGCCCACTAATTACTTAGTATAACAAAAAAGACACAGACTATAGAACACTTTTAGGGAAATATCACCACCTGAGTACAAGTTAACTACTTTCAAGTTAAGGGCCATCTGGCGGCAACATCTGTTGCCTGTTGATTGCCAGTGTTCCTTTGCACGGTCTGGATTACTAGGTGGGGGTAAAGAAGAACTTTCTTCAACAGAAGAGGATTATTCTTTGGACAAGAGTATCCATATAGCGGTGTTTCTCTTTGTTAGAAGCTCGTAATTTACTGCTGCATTTAATTATTTTCTATTTGGTATAATTATGCATCCTGCTCCTCTTGTTCCTTCCTGAGATAAAGGCCTGCTTATGCCAGCCCACGTTGAAATAATGCACAGTTCCTGGGTTACTTGTCAATAAAGTTCTCTTGAGCATCATCTCTATATCCAGTGCTGTAAGAAGAAATATGCAGGAGGGAACATGAGCGAATCTTTCCCTCTGTGAGGAATGTGTCAATACTGTGCCAATACAGGTAGACCGTGGAAGAGGTAGACAAGTGGAAGTGAGCTGGGTCAGGATCCTGTCCTGATATGGAGCCTGGTTTTATTTCTAAACAATAACATTTGCCGAAGCTATTTTAATGAGTGATATGAACATAATACAGATGAAGAGTTTAAAATTTTAAAGAATGCTCAATTATTGGGGTAAAATCTAAACACTATTGTAATCACTTGAGAAAGATAAGTGTTGTCATCTTGAAATTTGGCTGTGGGATTCATAGTCTCTGTGTCACAGCCCCTATGGCCCTGGTCTCGATCACTGCATGGAGGAACCAGGTATGATATGGATTAGAAGTATAAGCTTGTAGGAGACGGGCTGACCTTGATTGCAGGGTAGCCCTGAGCAACCTACCCAGTAGCCTTTTATTGAGACAGTGCGAGACAGGTGAGGGGAGTATTAGACAATGACTGCTGTGCCTAAGGATGGCCAGGGGCTCAGGCTCTTTCTTGAGTAATGACACCTGTAGATGAATTGCCAGAGGGTCTGCCCCCCAGCCACAAACCATCTTGCTCACAGGTCATCTGGCTTTTGGCATCCTCTACATTTCCCCCTGTAGTGTAGTAAAGACATTTCTGGATAGGCAAGGGAGAAAATCTGTTGTTGGTTATTTCAGCCGTTCTCCTCACTGAGGAGCTTTCCTTCCTGATAAGTAAAGAAAGCAAAGGGCATATAAGTATAACAGAATTATACCAATGGAACTAATCTGGCTATAAGGGAAACTATTTTAGCCAAACTAGGCATAGGAGAAAACATGTCCCCTTTGTGCTAATCGCCACCCAACTATGTGCTATGGGCTGACCCATAGGGCCCATGACGTTTCCATGGGAAGTATTAACCACCACCCAGAGTTATGTTAGGTGGGGAAAGGGCTGTACCAAACTCAGACCCTTTCCAAAGAGCAACACAAGTTTAAGTAAAGATCTGGTGCCCACCTGAAACAGATATAAATCTAACAAGTGAAATTCTCTTACCTTAGCTGATACCAGTATAACTGTTACCCAGAAGCCTGCTGTTCCAGGTCTTTGTTGTCATAACCTTCAAAGGTTTAGAAGATGCACACTAAGCTTACCTAGGCTTGTTATTCAGCCCAAAATAATGAAATCCTGTATCAGTCTTTCCACTCTGCATAGAGGCTCCAACTGCCTCTTAGGGAAATGGGACACTGCCTGCTCTTAACTGCTTCCTGCTGATGATGGACGGTGACATGGGAGAGGCAGCTGGAGTTCCCACAGAGGAGACTGATCCAGGGTTTCTCTATTACGAAATTACCTAGGCTCCAAAAATCAGGGTCTTGTGAATAAAAGAAAAGTTAGTGAAAACAAATTTGTTAAGGTGATGATGAGGTGTCCTGCTCATGTCGAGGCTTAGTCCAGTGGGCTGACAACCACTGATTCTCTTGGTGTTCTGTAATAACATGGGCAAAATCTTGACCCCAACATAATACCTAACCAGGCTTCCACTCGAATGTGTCAGGTTTTCTATAAAAAATAGGTTGTTGTATTGGAGAGTATGGCGAATGAATGAGAGATGTCCGATGGCGTTCTGCAGCTATCTTTCTGTTGTTGCTGAGTTTTAGAAACTTGAGAGTGAAAAGAGCTGTAGTGAGAATGTACTTTGGACTATTAATCAAGGGGAGGATAAAGCACTCTAACAAATGGTGAATGACATGGTGAGTCCTTTCTCCCAGTAAAGCAGTAGCCCAAGAGAAACGAGAGGAAGTATCCACAGAATGATGAATGCTTGGGAGGTTTCTGCTGATTACAGACAGGAACAGAAAGAGCAAAACGTGGTGCGTCTTCAGGATGCAGGTGTATGATAAAATAAACAATCCTTTAAGTCAGTAATATACAAATACCAATTGGAAGGAATCATAGAGGGTAAAGGAAGGCCTAATTGCAGGGGTTCCATGGGTATAATAGTTTCGTTAACTTTGCGAAGGTCACTGAGCATCCTCCAATCACCTGATTTCTTTCTTATCACAAAAACGGGAGAATTCCAAGGGCTGGTAGAGGGCTCCATATGTCCTTGCTCCAACTGTTCCTGTACTACTAATTTTAAAACATCCAGTTTTTCCTTAGTTAATGGCCACTGATCCACCCACACTGGATTACTATTCCAGGATAACCTGAGAGCATATTTCAGGGCAGTAGCCTCTATGCTAAATTTGACATTTGCAGGGAATTAATATGAGGGAATGGTATGGTTATCACAGCATTCCATTGCTGGAGCAAATCATAGCCCCATAGGTTAATAGCAATGTCAGCTATATATGGTCGGATGTGAGCATTCTGCTTATCTGGCCCCAAGCAGGTCTAAGGCAAAATACTCTGAAAGATTGAATCTAGAGCTCTGATGCCAACCAAAGTAATATCAACAACTTGTTTTGGCCATTCCCTGGGCCCCTGATTTAGAGCCATAACTGAAACATCAGTGCCTGTGTCTAACAGGCCAGTAAAGGTTTTATCCTTCAGAGAGTTAATTGAGGCCTACTCTTATCAACAGATACTTGCAAGAAAATATGACTTCTGTTACTGGGCTTACCAATATGTTTTTTTCTAGTACCTTGTAGCTTAATGCATGGTAGGAGTAGCAATTGAGCAATCTTTTGTTTGGCCCAAATTTGAATTGGTTGGTTTACCAAGATCATGATCTGTACTTCCCCTAAGTAATTACCATCAGTAATTGTGGACGAATGTTCTCTGAGATGCTAATTCACTTTTCCCAAGCAATAATCCTACAGTACCTGGGGGAAGAGGACCACATACTCATGTTTTCAATTCTTTTGCTCACACACTGGGACACAAAAGGACATTATCATATGCCAGTAAGTCCAAAGCAACACTGCCTGAGGTGGTGTGTAAAAGAGATTGAACAGAGTAAAGTTGTTGGTGAATGATTAGATTCTCAGACCTGTATTCTTTGCCTGCAGACCCTGGACTGGGCCTTCCTGCAATAAAGGGGTTCCTTTTTTATTGAACTGAGAGTGGCACTCACTCACCCAGTGGGGTGCTTTCTTACACCTGGGACACAACCCAGGGGTTTCTGTTTGCTAGAATCTTTTGGCCATTGTTTTTTCTATAGATCTTCCTTTTCCAATATTCTTTTCTCCTATATCCCAATTTTCTGCAGTTATGACATCTAGGACTGTGTGGAATGACCTCTTCTTCTTTCTTTGGCCAGGGCCAGGTTTGAACCCACCACCTCTGGTATATGGGGCTGGTGCATGCACCACCCCAGGACTGACCCCTTCTTTTAAAGCCACAGCAAGTAAATCAGCCTT
Organism: Galagoides demidoff; assembly: GCA_963574575.1. Classification (NCBI taxonomy): domain Eukaryota; kingdom Metazoa; phylum Chordata; class Mammalia; order Primates; family Galagidae; genus Galagoides; species Galagoides demidoff. The sequence goes on along the minus strand of CAUYQV010027259.1, from coordinate 12,500 downwards.
CTGGGATTCCATTCCCATATCAGCACATGCCCGTATATGTTCCTCTAAGGGAGCATTTTGTGTTCTCAAAGGTTGCAAGGCCCTTTGACACTCAGAGTTAGCATTCTCAAATGCTAAAGTTTGGAAAAGCATGTCTCTGAGCTCCGGCTGGGCAACGGCCTTATTGACTGCAGTTTTTAATCCGGCTAGAAAGTTGATATAAGGTTCATTGCCTGACTGCATTATCTTAATAAAAGATTTAGAAATATCTCCAGGAACCTGAACCTTTTTCCAGGCCCTAAGACAACACAGCCTTGTCTGGACTATGGCTACGTCATTATACTGAAGTTGATTTGGCATCCCAAACAAAAAGTTACCCATAGTTTTCTCTAAATGTCTTTGCTTATTTATCAAAGAGGTCACTTATTCCAAGTGAGGTTCCCTATATTCTAGATTGCCAAACGTCCCACGTGCCCTGAGTGGAGATTCCCTTTGGATTTCCTCCCACTGTCTGCTGAAGGCTTCACTTACTTCTGAATGTCCCTTTCCCCTTAGGTACATGTCCCCTGTGTCCTGCTCTGTCCTGCTGGATCCTGCTGACTGCGCCAGATGTTGCAGCCCCTATGGCCCAGGCGTGACACAATTTAGAAGTAAAAGCTTGCAGGAGGTCGGCTAACTTTGATTGCAGGGTAGCCCTGAGCAACCTCTGCAGTAGCCTTTTATTGAGACAGTACAAGACAGGTGAGGTGAGTATTAGATAACAACTGCATGCCAGACCATGGGCTCTGGCTCTTTCTTGGCAATAAACACCTGTGGTTGAACTGCCTGAGGGTTCACCTCTCCCCCACCCCCCAGCCACAAATCATCTTGCTCAAAGGTCATCTGGCTCTTGGCATCCTCTATGTCTTTGTCTCTTTCCTTTCCTTCCTAAATAGTGACTTCCTGTTCTCAATGCATTTACCAAAAGCTTAGCTAGTCATCTTTGAACACTTTCCACTTTGCTCTGCTCCATTCCAGGGTAAACTACCACTTTTGTAAGAATTTTATTGTTTTATTTTATTTGCCTTTACTTAAAAAATATATATGTATATACATATTATACACACACACATATATATTTCTTATCAATGTTCAGGTTTAATGCTTTTAGCCTCCTTATTGCCATTCACATCTTTGTTAGAACAACTCATATTTTCTACCTATATATTTAAATAAACTATCAACACTTGACCTAGAGTCTGTCAAGCCAATTCACGAGGGCTTGTGTCTGTTACTCCTTTCTACCTTGTTTCCCAGAAGAATTTCTCTTTCTCTGGAGCCAACTTGACTTCATATTGGATTGAAGAATACCTACATCTTTTTCCTGCTAATGAATTGTGTCAACATAAATAACCAGGGAGAGGCTTTCTAAGAGAAAATGATACTTATTCAGGAATAGGGCACTGCAATGGGAGTACATTGGACAGTAAACTATATGTGTATTCAGGTGGATAAAGGAAGCAAATGTATTTTTAAAAAAGAGGATTAATTAATTGTTTAGAAATTATTGTCTCTATGTATTCTCACAGAAATATTTGTGTGTGTGTGTGTGCGTGTGTGTGTGTGTATGTGAAGTTGCAATGGATTTTGAGCAAGGTTGTTGTTTTGGAGGATCTGTTGTGATAGTTTTAGTTATTGGGCCTTAATGGACGAGAGCCCTTCTCTCAATGGCCTTCACTGGCTCCCCTTGTTAGTTTTGTTTTATTTATTTATTCATTGACACAAATGACTCCTTTTTGATTCTGATAACTTTCACACATGAATCCATGATTCAGAATTGTGCCTGAGGTTGATAATGTTATATAGTTGGCTAGATATGAGTAGGATGGATGGCAGATATGGTTAGGGTATTTTGATTTAATTCAGGCTTCTCTAAACTATAGGAAAAAAAAATCTGATTAAGGCCTGGATGGTGGATTGTTATCAAGATCCTGAAGGTAGATTGCTTTGAGAACAATGTTAATTAAAACCCTGGGAAAATTTTTCTACAGGCTATAACTCTATTCACTCTTTTCAATATCTGGTGACTACCTTGAGCCACCACACTGCTCTACATTTTCTTAGTGACCTGCACAGCAAGCCAGGCCCCATCTAAATGTCTGAAGGCCTTGTGGAAAGTGCACTTTGGGGTTTCATACACAACTTTGGGGAATATGAGTTGTCCCTTGAAAGTATCCCAGGGTCTTAATTAACTTTATTTTCAAAATAATCCACCTGAAAGATCCTGATAACAACCTACCTGCAAGGCCTCAGTCAGTCTGACCCAAACCAATCCCAAATACACTAATGACATCTGTCATTTACCCTGCTCATGCCTGGTTAATTGCCTGAAAATACCAGCTCTGAAACCTGGGTTCATTCTTTGTATGCTGATCAGCCTCTCTAGGCTTTACTTTACCCCAAGACATGTATTACTCCTTACCTTGAAGGAAATGCCTTGTATTTGATTCCATCAAAGCCATTTGTATTAAAAAAAAAAAAAACCTTTAAATCACAACTTACCCATTGTAGTGTCCATCTTCTTCATGGATGTTTGTATTTTCTTCTTATCCCCAAGATTATCTCTTATCCAACTATTTCACTGAGCCCTGTTTAAGTGCCCAATATATCCACTTTATACTTTCACTCTTTCAAGGACAATAAATTTAATTGTCTTTAAAAAGGTTATCTACTTATGTAAAGCCCCAATATGTAAATTGGGGACTGAAGAAGGCATATATCTTTTGTATATTCAGATCCAACAACAAAACTGCTACCAGGAGTGGCATGATAGTACTCTCAACCAGATCTTTCACTTAGCACAACCAGAAACTCAGGAGAAAAAATGGTTTTAGTCTGTTTAAAATCATCGTCAAACTACAATTCAGCAAAAAGTAAAAACTGTAGGCCCAGGAATATGAAAAAAAAAGAAAAATACATGAGCTGAACCTGATATTTGACACCATTTTTCATCTGTGGAATTTGTCTTTTTGTAGTGCTTCTGAATGCTCGAAAGGTTAAGAACTTTGATCATTTTACTTGGCTGAGTGGAAAAATGTTGGAATTTAGAGCTTGACAAGGAGAAAGGGCCATGAGAATAATGTTGAATCTTTAGAATGACCTGTAGAGGCAACAGTTTTAGAAATAAAAACTGAGCATGCCACTTTGAACCTGCTCAGTCCCTGATTACATTAATGTGATTCAATACAAGCCTATCTGTTTTATACGATGAAAAGAAATCCTTTTCAAGGAAGTAACATCACCCAGAGAATCAAATTATCTTCACAGTTATTTCAACTACAATTTCCATTATGCAATTAAAAAAATAATAATGAGACATATGAAGAATTAAGGCTGATAAAACATTGATAGAAAAAGAAAACAGACTTACAATAAATTCAGATAGTAAAATTATTAGAGAATAACTTTAAAGAAGGTGTGGTTCATGAAATAATAAATAGCAATGTAACTACGATTGTAACTAAAAAACTGATAATAGCCACAGATTCCTGAGACTCTATGATCTTCAAATAGAACTAATATAAAACAAAAACAAGTACAAAATATATGCATATAATAGTAAAAGTCTAAAAACCAAAGACAGAGAAAATCAGAAAAGCATGTATTGATGAAATCATCCTTTTTCCAAGGACTGACAGTTGACTTCTCAAGCGGCTAAGACATCAGCCACACACACCTGAGCTGGTGGGTTCGAATCCAGCCCGGGCCTGCTGAACAACAATGATGGCTGCAACCAAAAAATAGCCAGGCATTGTGGTGGGCACCTGCACTCCCAGCTACTTGGGAGGCAGAGGCAGGAGAATTGCTTGCGCCCAGGAGTTGGAGGTTGGTGTGAGCTGTGATGCCACACCACTCTACCCAGGGGGACAGCTTGAGGCTCTGTCTCAAAAAAAAAAAAAAAAAAAAAAGGCAGTGGTTACTTTAAAATAATATGATGAAACCAGGTAAGGGAGAAAATAAAATATCTTAGCCATTGCAAAATTTGTGGTTGAGGCTCCTTCAATAAAAGGTACTTTAACAAGACAAAAACGTACATACTTATTGAACGCAAGCTCTATGTGACGAGGAAGCCTTCAAAAATGAAGATGCAAAGAAAGGAGAAAAACTGTATTTTTATGCTACGTTTTATGAAGAAGTATGTAGCTGTGAAGAAACACGATCAAAGTGGTTACTATGTTAGGTAATAAACTACAAGGAGTTTACTGTGTGTTCAAAATTTGCTCAGTCCCCCCTCTATCTTCAGAGATAAGGACTCTTTTCTCCTTTGAGGACAGAAAGAGTACAACTCACATGAGGGTCTTATGTCTGACGTACTTTAGAAGATAATTCTTTAATGGCCTGAATTAAGGGAAAATGCAGGAAAAGATGGCAAAGACCTTTCCGCTTGCTTCCCCTGTTTCTTCAAATACCAAGGTGCTGGAATTAAGGGTGTATGTGTCCTCCACTTCACCAACTACATTTCTCAAACCCGTAACCTCTGGCTCTAAAGTAGATGTTCTCTCTACCATGAAAGTATTGCCTTAAAATTAATCCATCCATGATCTCTGTCTGGCAAAAATGAATACATAAATAAATAAAATAAACCTTTAAGTCTCATTTATGTACTATGTTTGAATAAATATTTAAAAATTTGTATATTATTTTTCTCACTAGATCACGCAAAAAAATGCTTCAGTGATATAGCAGTTATTAAATGACTAGGGTAAATAAAAATGGCGTCTATATCAAGATTAGGTTGTTATTGTTGGATTACGTAGGTCAGTTCGTGACAAATCAAAATAAGTGACAAAGGGAAAGATTTTAACCTTAACAATGGAGGTTTATTACGCCAAAGTTCAAGGCTGCCCCCAGGAAAAACACAAACCACAGACAGATCTGTGATGATTTTCTGACATGGGATTTGGGAACTCAGTTTTTAAGGGGGGAAAATAACACAGAAAGAACAAAGGAGCGGGGGGCATGCAGTGAGACAAATGTTTACATGTTTGTGAGGCCTCTGATGTCCACATTTTTCATAAGGTAAGTGGAATGTTAGAAGAGAAAAAAAGAAGTGAAGGAAGCATCAATCAGGTCCCTATGGAGGTGGGAGAATAATTGATCTCTTTCTGTCCCTGTTCTGGGAAGATAAACTTGCAATCAATGTTATTCCTGTGGAGTTGAATGGACTTTGGTTTTAGGAGCTAGACTTAGCTTGCATACCTGAAGTTAAAATTTGCTTGTTCTTGCTCATGAGATGCCAACAAGGAATTTTCTTATGAGTAATCTGTGGCACAATCCTAATGCTCTTTACCCTTCTGTGGGGACGATAACTGATGCCCAGTGTCAATCACAGCTACTTATTTGGAAGTGGGAGTTGCATGACTCAGGCAACTTCTAGGCTTGCCCTTTCCTTTTGCATTATGAGTTATGGGGGGTGGTCTTGAAATTTTTATTCATTTTTTCAATCATTACACAAAAATCATTACATAAAAATGCATTTCTATACGCTAGCCACAAACAATCCAAAAATAAAATTGAGAGAATAATTCCTTTCCAACAGCATCAGAAAGAATAAAATAAGTAGAAACAAATTTTTATACTTCAAACAAAGTATAAAAATGTATACTTATAATAATAAAATATTTGAGAAATGAATTCTGACTTTTTTATAAGTTGAAAGTGCATTTTGCACTGTTCATATTTTTAATTTTGTATTTTATTTTTTAAATTTATTTTCCATTAAATCATAAACACATAGATGTGTACATTAATATATTTACATGCACACATTTTATTTTTGTATTTTTTAAAATTTATTTTTCATTAAATCATAAACACATAGATGTATACATTAATGTATTTACATGTATACATGAATGCATTTATGGGGTACAATGTGCTGATTTCATATACAATTAGGAACCTTTACATCGCACTGGTTAACATATACCTCATCTTCTTTACTTAATTATTGTGTTAAGACATTTATACTCTATACTTAATCGATCAAACACGTACCCTTGCAATATGCATAGGGTACACCATGTATATATATATATATATATATATATATATATATTTTGCCTCAACTTCTAAATAGACTGGTCCAGAGTCAGACCTTACAAATGATAAAATCATATTAAGCAGGTTTCTTTGTAAAACTCAGGGTAATGTGACTTACTTTTCAAACTTATTCCAGTATAGCATCACATAACATAGTGAAGATCTTTATCTTTATTGAAACTTTGTAGGAGACACTCTATATTAACCCAAGCTTTCTTTTCTACCTACTTCAGGTTTTAAGACAAAGATCAATTTTTTCAACCAACTGCCAGCCTAGAACCTCCTGTGACTTATAGGCCTCTGCTTGGAGCTGTCCCATCTTTTTAGGCAGAACCAATGTGTAACATCCATATATTGATTTATGCATTTGCCTGTAACTCCTACCTCCTTGGAGCTATAAAACCAAGTACAATCCAGACATCTTGGGAGCATTTTCTCTGAACCCCTTGAGGCTATGTCATTGCCTCACTCATTTTTGGCTCTGAATAAATCTCTTTTTTTTTTTTTTTTTGAGACGGAGCCTCAAGCTATCCCCCTGGGTAGAGTGCCATGGCATCACAGCTCATAGCAAGATCCAACTCCTGAGCTCAAGCAAGTCTCCTGCCTCCACCTCCCAAGTAGCTGGGACCACAGGCGCCCGCCACAACGCCTGGCCATTTTTTGGTTGCAGCCATCATTGTGGTTTGGCGGGCCCGGGCTGGGGATTCAAACCTGCCACCTTAGGTGTATGTGGCTGGCGCCTTAGCCGATTGAGCCACAGACGCCCAGCCAAACCTCTTAAAATATTTACAGAGTTTTGACTTTTTCCATTGACACATTGTTCAAAGATGCTAAAACAAATCTATAACTTTCATTATAAAATTTTAGCCATGTGCCATATATAACAACACAAAACTTATTAGTTTATAAATATCTATATCTGAATTGTGTTTCTGGCAAATGGAATATGTTATTATTACTCACTTAGGTGGCTAAAGTTTTTTGTCAATATTTATGGCAGTGACCTTAAAGATTTTTATTTGACCAATTTCCAAAAATGTTTTTCAATTTCTTCTTCTTCAGATGAGTCATGTCTCTTTAATTTGTATTTTAAAGGGGTAGCTATCTGTCATAGAAGACAGCGGAGAAAAATTTAACATCTCAAGGGCACAAAGTTTCAACTTCAGGCTTCAACACAACCATTTTCTTAAACTAGAAAGAATATTGCAGATACAAGCCCGGTTAAGACAGCATAGTCAGGAAAAGCACATTAAACTAACGCAAAGTTTGTGATGTAGATTTAAAAGAACGTCTTCTGTGTTTTGTAGTGATTTAATTCTCCTTCACTGCTGGTGCAGACAGGAAGACCCCCCTATACATGGAGATGTTCTTTGGAGATATGAATTTATCTTACAAAGGGTTTCAAAGAGATATGAACTTATCTTACAAAGGGTTTCGAAATAATTTTTTATGCCAGAACTACATATTTGGGGGAATAAGTTGGCTAGATTGTTGGTTTTGCAACCCCAGCTTATATAGATCACTGACTTCAAGGCAGAATCCATTGAAAAGGAGGGTAAGCCTAAAATATACCCGGACTCAGAATGAGTCTTTTGGCCTTTTTGTCAAGGACTGGCTCATCCTTTTTATTTTATTGTTTTCAGGATTCAATGACATGCCCATCTTTTTTTTTCCCTCTAATGAGCAGTTTGGGGACATAGCAAAGATCGTGATAGGTAGACAGAGTTGTCAGAAAACACAGTCAACAGGGTTTTGAGAAGAGGAGTTGTAGTTGACTAAGAGGATCCCAAGAGACGGGTAACATCAAGTAGAGGAACAACAGGGAGAATTCTTTTATTTTTAATTTCAAAATATTAAGAGTGCAGAAGGTTTTCTTATCTGGATACCCCTACAGCGCTGAAGTCAGGGTTTTCAGCGTGTCCCCTACACAGATGGTGCTCATCCTACACAATAGGTGAGTTTTCACACCTCCCAGGCTCCCCCTTCTTAATTTCCAACATCGTTAACATCTTTTTGTGCCCAGGTATACCTAATGTTCAGAATGCACTCATTAGGGAGAACATGCGGTGCTTGGCTTTCAGTTTCATGGAAGTTGCTGCGAATGACATTATTTCCCTTCATTTTATGGCTGGTAGTAGTTCATAGTGTGTTTGTGCATATACATCATATTTTCTTTATCCACTCATGTATCAATGGCATTTAGGTGGATTCTGCATTTTTGTAATTGAGAATGATGCTGTGATAAACATTCGAATGTGGTTTTTTTTGCTTGTTTGTTTTTTGGGGTTTTTTTGCAGTTTTTTGCTGGGGCTGGGTTTGAACCCGCCACCTCCGGACATATGGGGTCGGTGCCCTACTCCTTTGAGCCACAGGCACTTCCTTCAAATGCCTGTTTTTGATACAACAACTTCTTTTTTTGGGGGGGGTTAGATAGCATGATAGGATTTCTGGACCAAATGTAAGGTCTGCTTCACATGCTTTGGGAACTCTCCATACTGCTTCTTGTTCGTTTACTGGTTTTTAATGCAGGTTAGACTAACTTTCGGTCTCATCAACAGTGTCCACGTGTAGATTTTTCTTTGCATTCATGCCAGCAGCTCTTTTGTTTTTCTGATCTTGACTTCTTAATACTGACCAGTTGGATAGGGATTAGATGGCATTTCACTGTGGTTTTAATTTACATTTCCTTCATGATTAGTGATAGTGAAAATTTTTCATATGTCTACTGGTGATTTGTCACTCATATTAAAAAAAAAAACAATCTGTTCAGGTTTGTTAGGGTGTAAGCTGGTGGATACGGACGTTGAGAAAGAATTTTCCAAACAAAGGTTAGGATATAAGGAAGTTTATTTTACTTTTTGCAAGTACAAAAGGGCCAGCACAGTCAAAGAGGAGGGTATAGTCTTGGCAGAGAGAATCAGGTATCTAACTTTTTATTTAGGGCAGTGAAGAAGGTCTGTGGTCGTGGCTACATTAACAGGTACTGGGAGACTGCGGCATCTACAGGCAGCTTACAGGAGCAGCAGCAGCTGGTGTCAAAGTCCAAGAGTTGGCTCCCCTGCCTTTCTTTGGAGACGAGAATATTGCTAGAGATGTGATTCTGACCTCTAGATATGGCTGAAGGCTGAAGCTCAGGAACTCTGTGAAAGCAGATTCTTTAAAGTGATTTTAAAATAGAAAGATTTACATCTCTTTTCTGTCTATCAGACTCTTTTCAGAAGCTCTGCAAAAACAGAACCCCATGGGGTGACCATTAGAGAGTCAACTCATAGGACTGAGAACTGTTACTAGGAAATTGCAAGGTTAGCTATTTTTCTATTATTTCAGCAAGGGCACCCCATTCAATGTCTTTGCCAACTCTTTGATGGGTCTGCACATTTTTTTTTTCTTGCTGTTTTGTTGACTTCTTCACATATCCTGGAAATTCATCCTTTTTTGGATGTATAGGTTGAAAATATTTTCTTCCATTTTGTAGGTTGCCTGTTTACTCCATTAATCTTTTCTTCAGTGGAGAAGAATCTCATTAAGTTTCATTTGTTTATTTTTATTGTTGCTGTATTTGCCTTTGGGATCTGAGTCATAAATGGTATGCTTAGCCTACGTCCAAAAAGGTTAGTGTTTTCCTCTGGAATTTTTATAGTTTGATGCCTTACATTTAAGTCTATAATCGATCTTGAGAAAGTTTTTATATATGGTGAGAGATACGGGTGCTGTTTCATTCTTCTGCATGTGGCTGTTCACTTTTCCCACCACCATTTATTGAATAAGGCTTCCTTTCCAGAGTGAATGCTGCTGTCTGTGGCTTTGTCAAAGAACAGCTGGTCATAGCTATATGATTGTATTTCTGGTTCTCTATTCTGTTCCATTGGTATTGCCTATTGCCTCCAGTTTTATGCTAGTACCATGCTGGTTTGGTTATTATGTCCTTGTATAATTTGAAGTCAGGCAACTTTTTTTTTTTTTTAAGACAGAATCTCACTTTGTAACCCTCAGTAGCATCATAGATTACAGCAACCTCAAACTCTCGGGCTCAAGCAATTCTCTTGTCTCAGCCTCCAGAGTAGCTGGGACTAGCAGTGCCTACCACAAAGCCTGGCTATTTTTAGAGACAGGGGTCTAGCTCTGGCTCAGGCAGGTCTTGAATCTGTGAACTCAGGGAATACCACCCACCTCAGCCTCCCAGAGGGCTAGGATTACAGGCATGAGCCGCTGTGCCCACTTGAAGTCAGGTAATGTGATTCCTCCACATTTTCCTTTATTCCTTAAGATTGATTTGGCTATACAGACTACCTTTTCGGTTCCAAATAAATTTAGGATTATTTCTTCTAGATCTGTGAGGGAGGATACTGGTATTTTATAGGAATTACTTTGAATCTGTAAATGGCTTTGGAGAGAATGAACATTGTAATGATTTCGATTATATAAACTCATGGACATAGGGTATTTTTCCATTTGTTTGTGACATCTGTGGTTTTTTTTAAATCAGTGTTTTATAGTTCCTCTTTGTAGAAATCCTTCACTTCCCTTGTTACATATATTCCTAAGTATTTTATTTTCTTCATGTTTATTTTTATAATACTGAGTCCTTGACTTGAATTTCAGTTACTCTTAGTATAGGGAAATGTTGCTGATTTGTGTACATTGATTTTTGTATTCTGAGCCTTTGCTATATTTGTTTATCAATTCTAGAGTCCTTTGCAGAGTCTTCAGGGCTTTCTAGACACAGGATTCTGTTGTTAGCAAGTAGGGATAGTTTGACCTCCTCTTGCCTGGCTTGGATATACTTTATTTCTTTCTTTTGCTTAATTGCTTTGGCTAGGACTTCCAGTACTATGTTAAATAAAAGTGATGACAGAGGGCCCACTCTTCTTTTTACAACTCTTAGAGGGAATGCTTTAAAATTTTGCTCCTTCAGTATGATGTTGGCTATGGGTTTTTCATAAATAGTTTTTGTAATTTTATGGTATATTCCTTTTATGCCTACTTCATTAAGAGTTTTTATTAAAAGGAAATGCTGGATTTTATCAAATTCTTTTTATGGATCTGTTGAGATGATCACATTTGCTTTTGTTTGTTTTTGCTTGTGTTTATGTAGTCAATAATGTTCATGTTCATTGATTTGCATATGTTGAACCATCCTTGAGTAAAACCCTCTCAATCGTGGTGAATTGTCTTTTTGATTTGTTGTTGAATCTATTTTTCCAGTTTCTTTCTTTCTTTTTTTTGGAGACAGAGTCTTGCTTGGTCGCCTGTCACTACTCTTAGGCTCAGGCGATTCTCTTGCCCCAGACTCCCAAGTAGCTGGGACTACAGGTACCCGCCACAAGGCCTAGCTATTTTTGTTGCAGTTGTTACTGCTGTTTTAGCTGACTAGGGCCAGGTTTGAACCCTCCACCCTCAGTATTTGGGGCTGGAACCCTACCCACTGAGCCACAGGCACTGCCTCTGTTTTTCTAGTTTCCTATGAGGATTATTGCATCAGTGTTCACAGGGATATTGGTCTGTAGTTTTCTCTCATTGTGGTGACGTTTCCTAGCTTGACAAAAGGAGTTAGGGAAGTTTATCCCTTTATTAATGTTATGAATAATTTATGGGCAGCAGGTACAAATTATTTGTGGGCCTGGTGGAATTTGGCCTTGAATTTGTCTGTTTCAGGGTTTTTTATTGTTGGGACATTTTTATTAGTGCCTCGATCTTGCTGCTCATTACTGGTCTATTCATTATTTCTATTTCTTTCTTATTCAGACTCAGGAGATTATTTTTTTTTTTCAAGAATTTATCCACTTCCTCTACAAGTTCTAGTTTTTCTTTTTTTTAAGCATTGCTGATTTGAAGTCAATTTTATCTCATTTGAGAATGGCTACATCATTTTACTTTTGGTTTCTATTTGCTTTGTGTATTTTTCTCCACCTTTTAACGTGAGGCTGTGTACTTTCAGGCAGGTTAGATTTGTTTCTTTGAGATCACATATGTGTGAGCAATGACTTTTCATTCTTTCAGTCAGTCACTCTACGTTTTTAAGGAAGCATTAAGACCATTCACATTCAGTGTTAACACTGATAATGTAGTGTGCTGTTCTATTTATATGTTAAATGATACCTTGTTATTTTGCTTTCCTTCTTGTGCTATTGTTCTCTAAGAACTGAGACCTTTAATTTTTGTGGGTCTTACACTATCTACTGTGCATTTTCATATATAGTGAGCATTTGCTACCATACGTAGAAATGATACTGAGCATTTCTTTTATGGCAGATTTACTAGGGACAAATTCCTTTAGTGTTTACTTATCTGGAAAAGTGTTTGTTTCACCATGATATATGAAACATAATTTTACTGGATATAAAATTCTTAGTTAGAAATTGTTCTGTTTAAGGAGATTTAAAATGGACCCCCAATTCTTTCTGGAGTATAAGGTCTCTGCTGAGACATCTTCTATTAGC
>CAUYQV010027255.1:0-22331 GCA_963574575.1 Galagoides demidoff | reverse complement strand
TTTTTTTTTTTTTTGAGACAGAGCCTCAAGCTATCCCCCTGGGTAGAGTGCCATGGCATCACAGCTCATAGCAACCTCCAACTCCTGGGCTCAAGCGCGTCTCTTGCCTCCGCCTCCCAAGTAGCTGGGACCACAGGCGCTCGCCACAACGCCCGGCCATTTTTTGGTTGCAGCCATCATTGTTGTTTGGCGGGCCCGGGCTGGGGATTCGAACCCACCACCTTAGGTGTACATGGCTGGCGCCTTAGCCGATTGAGCCACAGGCGCCGAGCCGGTTCTGATAATTTTTATCTTCATTATCATTTTGTTACAAAAATTTTGTAATTTCATTCTTAATCTCATCTGTGACCCAGCTATCATTCAGCATAAGATTATTTCATTTCCATGTCTTTGTATGAGTATGAAGATTTCAATTGTTGTAGAATGAAAATTTATTCCATGATAGTCTAAGAAAATACAAGGAATAATTTCTATTCCTTTACATTTGCTGAGGTTAGACTTGTGACCTAAGATATGATCAATTTTGGAGTCTGTTCCATGGGCTGAGGAGAAGAATGTGTATTCAGTTTTGTTAGGATGAAATGTTCTGTAGATGTCTGTTAGGTCCATTTGTTGTAGGGTCAAGTTTAAGTCCAAAATTCACTTGTTTATTTTCTTGTTGGAGGATCTATCCAACACTACCAAAGGGGTGTAAAAATCTCCTGTTATGGTGCTGGAAGATATCAAATTGTTCATGTCTGTGAGGATCTCCCTTATAAATTGAGGAGCATTCTGGTTGGGTGCAAAAATGTTAATAATTGAAATCTTTTCATGTGAGTCTTTCCCTTAATAAATATAAAGTGACCATCCTTATCTTTCCTTACCTTTGTTGGTTTAAAGCCTATCGTATCTGCAAACAAAATTGCAACCCCTAATTTTTCTGGTTTCCATTTGCCTGAATTATACATGTCCATCCCTTAACCCTGAGTCTACTTTTATCCTTTAAAGTAAGATGAGATTCTTGTATGCAGCAGATATCTGGTCTGAGTTTATTTATCCAGTTAGCCAACTGGTGCCTCTTTAGAGGACAATTTAAACCATTAACATTATTTGAGAAAATTGATAAGCCTGGTAGTTTTTTGGGTGTTAAGTTTTTCAAAAGTCCAGTGGAAATTTTTAATCCTTTTGCCACTGTGGAAGTTGGGTTTTGATCAAAAATTTCTGAGTGTGTTTACTTTGGTTGTAGAGCATTGTGCTGGAGGATGGGTCTGAGAATATCCTGGAAAGCTGGTTTAGTTACGGCAAATTCCTTCAACATGTGTATGTCATTAAAGTATTTGATTTCTCCATCACAAATGAAACTCAGTTTAGCTGGATACAGGATCCTGGTTTTCCAAACCATCTAGCTTGCCTAGCTTGAACGCCTCTGGTGAAAGAGAGCTGCTTGTGATGCAGTGGTGCAAGGGGGGAGCCTGCTCTTCTAGTGAGAAGTAGTGAGCAGGAGGGCAGGCAGGGAGGAGGAAAAAGAGGAGGTGAAGGAACCCATCACGGTGGACCTGGCCAGCTGGGTATGACCATTCTGATCTACTCCCACCTCCACCTTTTTCTATTTATTTCTCATTGATCTTTTTTATAAACCATGTGCTCAGTCTTCTCAGCTTTCCTCAGCCCTCAATGTCTCTCAACAATCTACTTCCTTTGCTTCTTTTTTGGGACATGGCCTCAATTCACACCTCATTGAGCTCTCTGATGTACAGTGCATGGCTACAGTCATGAAGTTAAGAGGAAGTGAGTAGAAATCAGAAAATCATATACCTTTTGTAGCCTTAGGAAAGTCATTTACCCTCTCTGAACCTCCATCGTCTTCTGTGTGAACTAGAAATAGTAATGTTTCCTTTCAGGATTAGCATGAGATTTAATGATACAATGAATATGGAAAACCTTTGCATGAAGCACTAAATAAGGGTTATTATCAGCCTTTCTTCCTGAACCTTCAGATATCTCCATGTATACCACTGTGGTGCTTCCTTTATCTTCCAATTCACCTGCTCCTTGCACCTGATACTGGCCACAGCAGCTTCCATCTTTCCCTCTCCATTCACTTTTCCTTCTTTCTTGACAACTCTGCCTGCCCCATTGTCCTTGCTTTCCTGGGCATAGAAACCACCTTTCACATGGCCCTGTAGTCTGCTCCATCCCTGCTAGCTACTGTCCTCCTCCCTTCCCTTTTGTAACCAGAGAGGACAATAAGCAGTCACCCCTGCTGGTGCATTTTCTACTCTGTCCATAATTCCTGTACTTCTTCCTAGTGCTCTTCCAAAGCCAGAAGATCTTTCCATCTTCTCAGTTCTTATTCTCCTTAGTCTTTTGGCAAAATGGAACACTGTGAGCCACTACTCTGCTTCTCAAAACTCTTTCTTAGTTTTTATGGCACTTCAAACTTTTACCAGTGTGTCCCCTTCCTGCAGCCTCCTGACTCTTTTATTAACTCATTCTCTCCTGTCGTCTCTTGACTCAGCCCATATCCTTCTAGTGGCTTCTTTCCAGGCCTTGTCCTCTGCATCTGCCCCCACATAGAGAACCACTACCTCATTTTACTCTATGCTGGTTGAGCTGTACCAGAAGTGTTGTTTATTTCTAGTTTTCACCTTCAATTAGAATTATTACAAATTCAGGGTATTCAACAGAGGGTGAAGGAGCTAGACGTCCTATCTTATAGGACATCAAGATAATGGATATATTTAATCTACAGAAGAGAAAAATAGAAGAAATATAATCCTTGCTATTTAACATATTTGAAATGATGCAAAAAAGAGTTTATGTCTACTGATTTGGGTCCCTGAAGAAAACAGAATTCGATAGAAATTATAGACAGTCAGACATAGAATCACTAACAAGTAATGCCTTCAAGTCTTATGAAGGCTCAGCAGTCAGACAACATGGGTCTACCACTCCTCAGCTACATAACCTTGAGCAAGCTAGACCACTTATGTGGTTCTTCATTTAATTATCTGTAAAATAAGGAAAGATCATGGCAGTACCTACCTCATAGAGTTCTTTTGAGGATTAAATAAGATAATGAATGTACAGTGCCTAGCAGAATGCCCAGCACAAGGAGACTGCTCAATGCACATTGGCTATTCCCCCGTCTCCTCTATCATCATCATCACCACCATCATCACCATTATCATCGTCATTGTCATCATCATCATCATCAATCGTCATCATTATCTTTGTCATCATCATTACCAGCATTTAGAGCTGTCCAGTAACAGTGTTAACTCTTCACAGAAAAGAGGAATATTCAGCCAATTTGTATTTGGGACATGGAATAAGCTTCTGCTGTTCTGAGGTAAGTAAAAACAGATGATATCAAAGGTCCCTTCCTAGGTTTGCTCTCCACCTCCACAGCCCCCAAGCAGTTTCTAATCTAGGTTCCTTGGAATCACTAGTGGTGGCAGGATGCTGTCTGGTGTCCAGGCCTAAACCATCCCTCCCTCCATTTCCATGGCTCCCTCTTACATACATTGCCCATGGTAGACAGAGGTTTCCTGAGGGCAGGACCTTACCAAAGGTGTCAGTGTCTACAAGCCTCCATCCCCACACTGTCTCATGCCTCCTCACATCACTAACACTGGCATCTTTGTCCTGTGCTTTTCTAAGATTTTCCATGTCTTATGGAATCAGACTGACATTTAACCTTCATCAAGTTTCTAACTCTGGTTTCATGGTAAAATTCAGGCCTTTGGTTCCACTCATTTTCTCCTGAAGCTGGCCCCAGCCCATGCTCTGGTTTGAAATCTATCCTGGCATAAACATCTCTCACCAAGGTTATAAAACTAAGTGTGCAAGCCAAAACATTCACCTTTTCAGTCCTTAATCACCAGAGTTCATGATTCCTTTATTGCTGAGTCTTCTGTATCCACACAAGCATTTCTCTCTCCTTAGTTTCCATTCTCACCCAAGCCATTAATCACCTTTACTCCATAACTCATTAAATAAAACTCCTATGCTCAGTTCCTTCTCCTTAATATCATCCACTTCTCTCTTCCTCAGAGAGTTCAGTGCTTCCATAGCCAATGATAGAAAAGCCAAACACCTTATATTACACCCAAAGTCTTCCATATTCTGGCCAATTTTCTTTTACGACTTCCTTGCAGTATTTTCATACAGTAACATTCGTCCATTTTAAATATACTGTTTGGTGGGTTTGGGAATGTGTATACAGATGATCAACCATCATCACAGTCAAGTTTAGTATATTTCTATTACTAACAAAGTTCTCTTGTGTCATTATGATGCACCTGCCTTTTCAACCCATCCCCTAACACCTGTGGTCTTATACAGCCACTAATCTGCATCTGTCACTATACTTTTGCAATTTCTAGAATTCTTATAAACAAACAATATATATTTTATGTCTGATGCCTTTGAGATTCATCCCCCATTGTTGCATATGCAGTTGCTCATTCCTTTTTATTACTAAGTAGTATTTCATTATGTTGATGTGGACATTTGGTTTGTTGCCAGTTTCTGGCTATTCTGAATAAGGTTTCCACAAATATTCATGCACAAGTCTTTGCATGAACATATCTTCATTTCTTGCAAATAGCTACCCTGGAGTTAAACTGCTAGCTCATATGATATGTGTTTAACTTTTTAAGAAACTATCTGACCCATCTTGTACTCCTTTCTTGGCTTTGTCAACCAAACTGCCTCTTCAGAGTCTCCTGAACATGTCTTGTGTTTTCTGACCTCCATGAATTCATTTATCCCACAAGTGATCCAGGAAATTCCCTCTGGAATGGACTTCTTCCCATTCAAGTCATTGTAATAAAGATTCATTTTTCCCTATGTTATGCCTTATATAGGAATATAGACATGGTTATGGCCAATGGAAATGAAAAACTATAGTGACAGAAAGCATATTAGTGATTGAGTGGGACCACAGGTGGTAGGGGATAGGTTGAAAGGGCACAGTCCCATGGGTGTGGTGGACACACCTGAGCGCATTCATATATAGGGAACATAACTGAGGTAGAGGAACCAAAATGACAGAAGATAAAGAGATGACACTGGGGGCATCAAGAAGGCTTGCTTGGGAGAAGCAGAAGCAATGTGAAGTAAAGACCTGGGGTGAGGTCTTTACTTCAGGTAAGACTCATTTAGGGTATGGGAAATGCCCATATCAAATTCTACCTCACTTAGGAAGGCTCCCCTGTGATGTCATCAGAAGTGCTTGTCCTCAGAACTTCTGCAGTGTGACCTCATGCTGCTCACCAACTTTTCTTGCCAGGGGAGTGAGTCTTTCAGCTGACTATGCAAATAAAGCTATATCTCACAGGGTCTAAGCTCAAGAGCCAAGCATTTCATCCATGGAAGCTTTGAGTGAAGCCCAGGGAGAGGCTAGGATACTGCAGAATGTGTCTACTGACCAGGAATCCAGCAGGGGGAGGAACATGTCCAGAGAAAGCAAGAGTGGTCCTCAAGCTGGGCAGGTGGAGTGCATGTATATAGATATCTCTTCAAGTTCATCATACAGGGTGGAATTATGTAAAAAGCAAATTCCCCATGAGTGAATGAATGAATGACTAAGAATATGTCACGAGTAAGCATTTATATGTGTTCCAGTATATTATACATATAATCTGGATCAATCAGCTGTGCAGACACTTGAACAACCTACAGTTCTCACTTGCTGTTTTCTGGTTAAGTGCTCAGCAATCCACATACAAAGTTGAATGTCTAAGAAAATAATTTCTTTGTGTTCTGATGTTGTAAAATATTGTTTGGATTAAAAGGGCAGGAACAAATTGATGGATCTGAAATTTTTTTTCTTTTGGCTTGGAGATGACAGGGCAATCCATCAGACAACTTCCATGGCTCCCTGTGACATTTCAAGCTCAAATGTTATAGCTTTCTTATTTTTTCTTTTCTCTCTTTTTTCACCCCCTGGCTTTCTATTGAACTGTGCCTCTAGGAAATGCATCCTGTTGATGTGGCTTCTTTGACACTTGTCATAGAGCAGGCACTCAATTGAGGCTTGTCAAATGAAGGATGGGAAGACTTGGGGTAGCTTAGCAGATTGTGCCAAAGATGAAGTAGCTCCTCAATCCACCTGTGATGCTGCCTCCATCTATGCCATAGAGCATCAAGCAAAGAGTTCTCCCGAAACATAGCAGGCCCTAGAGTATGGTCAAGGACTCAGCTGTCCACAGGTGATATCAGCAGCTGAGTTGTGTGCACAGAGAAAATATTAGAAATCAGAACCCTCAGGCTCTTCACCTGGCTCCACCACCATGCATAATGTAAACTTAGAAAAGCCACTTAAACTTTCTAAGTCACAGCTTCTTAATCTTTGAGCCAGGAAAAATAACTAAAAGAACAAAATTAGATAACTTTAGACATTAGTGAAAATATTAAACACAACTGGGGTTAAACCACATCCTCTATAGTAGTTCCTTTTTTCTATATAGCAAAAATTCTCAAATCGTGGTGAATTAACACAACAAATATTTATTATCTCGCAGTATTATGGGGAAAGGAATCTGGAAGGCTCTTCTCACAGGCTCTTAAGACATTGGCTGGGGTTACATCATCTGAAGGCTTGACTGGGGTTGAAGAATCATCTCCCAAGATGGGTCACACATGTGACTGTTGGCAGGAGAGCTCAGTTCCTTGCTGGCTGTTGTCAGGAGGCTGAAATTTGTCTCCACGTGGATCTCTCTTTAGAACCACTTGAAGGTTTTCAACAGGGAAGTTGGCTTCTCCCAGAGTAAATGACTCAGGGCAGAGGTCACAATGTGCTTTATGACATGGTCCTAGAAGTCTCAGGCTGTGATCTCTTCAATATTGGTTTCACAGGTCAGCTCTATTCAGTCTTGGAGAGAACTACACAAGGGTGTGAGATCCAGGAGGTGGAGGCCAGGGAGGGTCATGGTGGGGGCTGACCTCCACACCCTCTCTTGGTTTAAATGGTTCCTCTGGGAAAAAAAGGATATATCTGATTACAGGTCTTTATTCAAGGTCTTTATTCTCCCTGCCTAGCTCTCCCTCAAGCCTGCTGTATGGTTTCCATCCTTTCCTTTCCAGCTAAAATTCCTGCTGTCATTGTCAGCCCTTTGTTCCATACTAAAAATTCACCTCTAGTCTGTGATGGGGCTATGTAGAAATGGCTGTGCACTGCACCTGGTGGAAAGTCTCTGCTCTCGTCTCACAGTGCTGGCTGTGTTGGTCTGTCACCCTCTCACAGGTGCAGCTCATGTGAGATGGAGTTCCTGCTTTGAGAGTCAGAAAGAACGTGACTGGATATGAGCAGTGAGGGAGAGGAGGGCCTGGGCACCTTCCCTGGTCGAAAGCCTGGGGTGTCTGCCTCACATTTGATATTTCCCAGCACGTGTCTGTGTCTGGGCTCATTTGATTCTGTCAGCTGAGGTAGACAGAGCTGGCATCATTCCCTCTATTCTGTAGACTAAAAAACTAAGGCTCAGAAAGTCCTGAGAGGCATTTTCTGGAATCAGGAGCACAGGAAGGAAAGACACTGGGTAGTTAAAACACAGAGTTTGCCTCTTGCACTTGAGGCGTCTGTGGAGGATTATGCGATGTTAATGTGCATCCATGAATACTGCTTCCAGATGATTAACTGGGCATGGAACGAGATCTCAGATTCCGGTTCTTTTGCTTTATCTGCACATTTCTCCACTCCTTCCAGATGGGACTGTTTCGGTCCCAGATGTCCTGGATTGGTTTCTGCATGGCCATGCTTGCCAACCTCACTGGGCTGGTGGCACATGGCTGGAGTGCCCCACAAGCTGACCCAGAACTGCTGCCTGCTGGGGAGGGCTCTGGCTGAGGAATCCTGGGGGAGCCTGGGAGGAGAGGCTGGGGGTGCTGCAAAAACATGGGCTTCACCATCCTTTAGCAAAATAAGAATCTTTTAAAACCCAACCCATCCATCCAAACGGATCTCCCCTCCCTGTGCTGTTGCTGTAAGCCCCTGGGGACCAGGCCCTCCTTTACCACCAGCCAGCAGTGAAGTGACTGGCTGCAGGGGAAGGCCCCCCGGAACTAGCCCCCCAGCCCTGGTTTTGCTGGAGCTCACCACATTGCCCCCACCCTGCTGACGCCAGCTTAGCCCCTTCAGGCCCCTTGGGAAGATCACCAGAAGGGGGGCCCCTGAGGGCTGGGCACCCCACATGTCCAGTCCCACAGACCATTTGGACAGCTGCTTCTCCAACCTTATCTTTCTTCTGCCTCCACAGAAACCTGAGAAAGACGGAAAGGGGGAAGCGGCGTGGTTTCCCAACACAAATAACTCCACAGAGCTTTCTCAGCAGTGACCCTTCGCCTGTTGTGTCAGCCTCGGGCTGAGGGAGGAAGGAAATAGACCTGCTATTGAGTATTTTTCTCCCCCTGTCAAGAAGATCAGAGGAACTGAGCAGGGGAAAGAAAAGGAGTGGAAAGCACCTTGTGGCCCCTCCTGTGGGATTTGTGTTGCTCTTCCCCTCCCCTCTTGAACTCTAAGTAAACAAACTCCCCAGCCGGGAAGGCCCGGGGCCCAACTAGAGCAGCACATAAATAAGAGCCCTCATCCTTTCACTCTGGGCGAGTGGAGAGGGCACTTCTGAGTGGAACATTTGATAGCGGGGGAGCACTGGGGGGAGAGGCCTCGTGTTAATTGAATCCCAATTTCCTTCTCCCAGGCCCGCTCTTATCTTTTTAATTATACAAGGCCTTTAATCTTCCCGGGACTTGTCTCTGTCATTAATGCGTGATCTCTATTAGAGATAGGAGTCTGTCTGTTCAGGGGTAATGGGAGCTGGAGCAGAGGCCTTTGGCAACTTTTTTGCTGTCTAAACCACCCAGGGTTACCCGGGGTAAGTCCTAGCTGAGACGGGGGTCATTTTGGGTTCCCCTGAGCTCTGGATGGCATTCCTCCTACTGTCTGTGTGTAAGATGGGCAACTCAGATCAGCCACAAGAGCCTCTTAGGGCCAATATCTGTTGTGGCTCCCAACCACACAGTGATGCTCGCTCTGGCAGATAAGGGGCAGAGGAGCAGTTTGGAGAGCCTGTCTCTGGTGACCTTCTCAGGGAAACTCAGACGGACTGTACTCATAGGATGATAGGTGGCCAGGCGGGACCCCAAAAAGAGTTGGGGTATTCTGTATTTCCTAAACGTTAAGAGTATGCATTAGGGGCTTTTGAATGGCGGTTATGTTCTCACAGGCTTGGGACACTCAGGGTTGCACTTCTCTTTAGCCCCTGCTCTCCCAGCTGCTCTGTCAAATGGTTAGTAAACCAATACTTAGGAATGCAAAGGACATGCCCTCCTTGAAGGGGGTTGGCTCATATTATGGTGTTCAATAAATATTTGCTAAATAACATTTTTTTTTTTTTTGAGACAGAGTCTCCCTCTGTTGCCTAAGTTAGTGTACCATAGGGTCAGCCTAGCTCACAGCAACCTCAAAGTCCTAGGTCTAAGTGATTCTCCTGTCTCAGCCTCTTGAGTATCAGGTGCTACAGGAGTGCACTATTATGCCTGGCTAATTTTTTCTATTTTTAGTAGAGACAGCATCTTGCTCTTTCTTGGGCTGGTCTGGAACTCTGGCGCTCAAGTGATCCTCCTAACTTGGCCTCTCACAGTGGCCTGAGCCATTGTGCCCAGCCTGCTAAATAATTTTTAAAATAAGGGTTCCAAGAGCCATTCAGTTGAAAATACAAATTCACAAGTATTTATTGAGGAATTACAGCTCCTCATTCGTAGCTTTCACTTCTTTTGCACATTTTTTCCTCCCTGGCTACAAGGTGGCTTGCAGGGTTGCTTCATTAAGGCAGTCTGATATGCCACATGTCCTTGGGTATAAAGAAAAATGGGTAGGGCTGAGTCCACAAAAGAGGCCTAATGCTGAGCGGGGGAAATACCTTTTATTATTTAAAATATATTTGTAAATATATATAAAACATGTATATGTGTACATGTGTGTATAAGACTATATATACACACTACATAACTATTTATTTATACAATTATACATGCATATGTGCATATATATTTATGAACTGTCTTCAGAGACTTCAGCTACGTATGTGTATATATTTTACATGTACCTATATACATATCACACACATAAACATAGTTGAATATTATATGTATATACGTATTGAATATACATTTATGTAGTTGAAATCACATCTGAGGATGACACACAGACTATTATGACTAGCAAACTGTATGCCCGAGTGTGTATTTGTGCAGGATCTGTGCAGAACATCAAGTCTTATCAACTCCCCCACCCACTATGCAACCACCTTAGAGGTAACAGAGACGTTGTTACTGACAGGTAACAGATGAAGGTCACATATCTAGAAGGTGCAAAAAGGACCACCAAGCCTGACCTCAGCCCCGGAGCTCCAAGGCCAGAACTTCTCTCTTTGACTGCAACTGCAGTGTCTGTTCCCAAACGTGTGCGGTTCTGGTCACAGGCTCTTGTGGAGACAATGATCCTGGATGTGTTCCAAAGAAGAGTTAATTAAAACACTCAAGGGAAGAGAGAGGCTTCTGTTTGAGGACACACTTAAAAAAAAATAAAAGAAAAACACCCCCAGAGAGCAGTAAAATCTGGAAAGAGGCAGGATGAGCAGGGCGTGATGGAAGTCTAGGTGATGTGGCAGGAACGGAGAGGGAGAGACCGTTTGCCTGCCAGTGGGGCACTCCCGGAAGCTTAGAGGCAGCAGCTTTAGGACAATGACAAGGAAGTTCTACTTAACATGTTTCAAAGTTTACTGCCTGCTGTGTGATCCCAAGAGATGACCTGGGCTGAGAATACAGACAGAACCCCAGCCTATGTATATACTGCTGTGAGCTTCCCGCAGAAGGCCTGGCTTCTCACTGTCCAGTTCAGGCTCCCTCAGTTTCTTATGGTCTAAACCAGGAGTTAGCACACAGTTTTTATAAAAGGTCAGAGTAAATATCTGTGGCTTGTGGGCCAGCTTTGTCACAACTGCTCAACTCTGCCAGTAGTTCAAAAGTAGTCATAGATAATACAGACAAACAGGCGTGGCAAGTTCTACTAATGCGTTATTTACCAAATAGGCAGAATCCTGAATTTGACCAATGAGGTGTGATTTGCCAACTCTTGGGCTACATCAATTCAGAGCTGGGTTGAATTATACCGGGAGGCGTCTACAAAGGCAGAGAGGAACATCCAGAGACTCCAGATGAGCTCTACAAGGTCATACTGCTGGAGTCCCACAGTGGACTATCAGGGCTGTCTGGGGAAAATATTTAGATCCTCTCAAGCCGGTGTTATGGAGGATGGCAATCAAGTGTCGCCATGCTGGGTGTTCTGACTCTCTTAGATATATATTCATGTTCAGAGACCACCATTTCTTAGAAAATATTTCAGGTGGGAGAGAATTTAGAAATAGAGCTTTAAGAAAAATATGGTATTTTAAAATTCCTGGAAATCAGAAAACAGGAAAGGCTTGAGGTTCCTTCAAGCCTCCTCCCGCCCCACCTCTGTCTTCTCCCAGCCCTAGTTCTGAGACAGAATAAAATGTTATTTCTTGTTTGTAAGTGGTATAACCCTGAGAGCTGATGATGTCTGTTTTCTGCAAATGTAGTTATACCTTTCTTGCATAGGGAGGTGTGCCCCCGCAAGCCTCCGGGGGGACCTATCCACTGAAAACATTCATCTACCACATTAGGGCAAAACTTCCTTGAAAACAACCCTGCTTCACATAATCCGTTGGCTAGAGCCAGGAAGAGTTCAAATGTGTTGGTGTTTAGAGCCCTTACAGAAAAGGTGTGTGTGTGTGTGTGTGTGTGTGTGTGTGTGTGTGTGTATGCATGAGAGCTTACACATAAAGCTGGGGGGAAGGCGGGGTCCCAGCTGATAGCTCAGGAACGCATCAATGCTCAAAAGTTTCTAAGAACTATTGTGTATGTGGCTTGTTTTTATTCTGGACCCACTGAAGATCCTTCATGAAAATAAAAGCTCAACTCACTTAAGTATCCCTCTAGAGGGCTAAAATCTTAGTGGGAGACAGATGTATTGCGTGTCTGTAGCTCTTGATGGTCTCCCCAGTTCACCCTGTGCCTCTGAACTTTCTTGGCAGACTCAGTGTCATCTACCAAGACAATACTGGATGGGTGACGCCTCTGACGGTGGCTTCAAGCTGCAGGGGTAGAAGGGACTCAGTTCTACAGACATAAAAAGGAATCTATTGGTTGGAGTCTGGGGACACAGAACAAGTGGACCTAAAGAAGCGTGGTGATGAGGGGACACTGGAATCTAAGAATTCAGTTGTAATCCAGCAACGTGTACCCAGGGAGGTCTCCACCTGAAGGCCATGTGAATCTGTCAGGAGACAATTCTCTGTAACAGATTGCACTATTTCCTACCTGTTTCTTGATTCCCAGACCATGGAGACTGTGTCTATATAAACAGGCCACTGCTGCAGACATGGCTCCTACAGGTGGGGAGAGCAGCTTCAAACTTCTGCTTTGGAGGCAGAAAGTCCTAGATGTACATCCCAGCTCTGACTGTTACCACCGGTAGTTCATCACAGAGCTTATTTTGACTCTCACGCTCAGCTTTGGAGCATAGAGACTAACCTATTGAAAGTGCTCAGTAAAGGTCACTTTCCCTTTTCCTCCCATCATCAGTCCTCACGCTTTTCTAACCTCTTGTTCAATTCCTGGCTGCCCACTGGGGAGGCTGCACCTTGCTAGGAAGCTGCTTCTACTGAACAGCCCCAGCTTTGAGCTCTTCTCACTATTCAGCATACAGTTTCTCTTCAAATGTTTTTAATACTTGTCCCTGATTATAAAGATGATGTACATGCATTGCAGAAAGTATGAACAAATACAGAACATTTGATATGGAAAACACCGCTGGTGAGTGTAACGGACAGTGTTAGCACTATTAGCTTTTGGCTTCCTTTTTTCTGTTTTGTGCATGTGTGGGCAGGCATGTGTTTTACAGAATTAGAATCACACTGACTACAGAGTTTGTACCCAGCTAGCTTTTCCTTTTTACTGACATTGTGACATTGTCCTATCATTAAATAACCTTTGAAGACTTATTTTTAATGGTTGCTAAATTTTCTGTGGCACAGCATTAATATGTATAACATATTCTAAATTTGGGATAGTTAGGTTGTCTCTAATTTTTCCATATTATACATAACATGGAAGTAAACATCATTGTAGGAAAATCTTTGCCACATTCTCATTACTGCTTTGAGATAAATTCCTAGCAATGGAAGTCTGAGCCAAAGGTGGGGGGGAGTTTTAAGGGGGCTTTGATATTGAGGGCCATGTTGTTCTTTAGCAAGGTTGTGTCAATTTCTGTCTTGAGGTACGCTTCTCAGAATCCTGTTGCACTAACCAGGTTGAAGCACTCTCAACCATCAAATCATCAACACCCCGCCCCCTTCTTACCCTCTCTGGGCTACATAGCCCTCTTTTCAAAATTCTCCAAAGGATACTTTCCAACTTCTATCATGCCAGCCTATGGATTACAGAATATTCTACTTTGTAATTATGGTTTTAAATATGTGTTACCTAGAACAGAACACAATATACCAAATGTGGCCCGGCCCATTTTCACCTTCTTTATTTGGGATCCTATACTTCTATTAACACAACCTAAATTTGCATTTATTTTTAATTTTTGTTTTAGCAGCCAATTGGCTCATATAAGCTCATGATGTGCAGACATTTTGAAATCTCAATGCTCTGGTTAATTAGTGTCACTTCCATTTGATATTGGTTACACTGATTTTTTTGAGCTTAAATCTAAGATTTTTAAATTTGTCTGACTGGTAATAGTTCAGTGATCCAGTCTGTTTAAATTTTGGTGATGACCAAAGAAAATAGGTCCTGGTGCCTCAGGTGTGTTTCCATACCACTTTGCTCATTAGGCTCAACTTGGGGCTTTTGCCCCACCTATCTCTGTGCAGAGGTCAGGAGAAGGTCTTAGGGCTGTTGAGGCCAGGCTACCTGGCGCCACCCTGGCTGGAAGTCCACTTACAAGTGTTCTCATGAGTAACTGGGATCTTGGCTTGAAACAACTGGAGTGAAAAGCATGCCTGACGCCTCTGAGAAGGGCTCTTGTGTGATGCTGGACAATTCCACCAGCAGGGTGGGGGCCTCTAGGTGCTGCGGGCCATATCCTTACCTGGCTGGGGTACTCTAGGTAGACTCAGAGCGGGCTTGGAGATTGTCAGGATTTGGGCTTGCTCTGCCTCCCTTGAGCTTCCTCCTTATACAAATAGAATGCAATTTCTTGGTGAAGCTGGCCCTTAACTCAGTTTTGCAGACAAAGTCTGAGTGTCAACAGGGCCTGTGGCAAGAGTACAGATTAAGGTATGAGGCCTACTCTGTCCCAGCCCCAGCTCCCACTGGAATCTGAGGGGCTTTGTGTCTGGATGTGTGGACACCCTGGCTGCTTCACAGTCCTCCCCTAAAACAGCTACCCCTTGGCCACCCCAGGCTAGACATGCATACTGGAGCATAGTCTAGGTGGAGATGGGATCCACGTGGGCTTGTGCCTTTAGTCCCTCAACTTTGTCCCCTCATTATAAGAGTCATGGCTTAGGAGGCCAGAGTAGGACTCTTAAAAGCACAGAGCTAAGGGCAGGGATCCTGGCTGTGCCAGGGTCCAAGGAAATACTGCTCATGGGCAAAGTGTTTAATCTGTCTTTTGGTCCTATGGATCTGAATGCTTCTGTGTGTGGTGGGGAGAGGTGAGGAGGGATATCTAGAAGCATCAATTGAACCAGTATTGACAGAAAACCTGAATAAAAAAGGGTTGGGTCCAAGTCTAAGGGGCTCTTCTCTACTTGTTAGTAAGAAACCTCAAGGCCATGAAGGATGTTGAGACAGTGGAAAAGACATTAGTGGGGCAGGGAGCCTGAACTTCTATTCTGGGACCTGCATGTTCTAGCCACAGGCCCAAGGTATTTTGGCCAGCTAGAGTTCAGGGTCCAAGATATGAAGAAGATACCTCTGCGTGGCTCGCAGGTGCTCTGAAAATGAATATGCTGTGTCCACAGCCGCTGTACATCTGTGCTCTGGAGTGCCATAGCCCCTCTGTTTCCCAGCCAGAGGAGGCTGTGTCTCCTCCATCCCCTGAGCCACCCAGGCTTCCCTCCCACATTCATTCAGTGCTTGGTTTCTATAAGCAGGGATAATGAAACTCTTATTTAACTCAGATCGGCTCAATTCCATCCCATTCAATTGTCTCCCATCAAATTCATCTGTCTTTTATTGCAATCATCATTTGCTTTTTTGAAAGAGGTAAAGCAGAAAATATAAACATACGTTCAAAATAAACTCCTGCCTTTTCCTTCATTTTTTCAAAGTGCTTTCACATAAAGTATTTCATTACAGACTTAGGCAGCTGCTGTCATGAAATACGATCTCAGATGTAGAATCCAATGAAAATCGAATGAAAAGAAGCTCTAAGAGTAGAAGGGAGGAGAGAGCAGCCCCAATAGGCCCACAGCCTCATTTCTGCCAAGGCTGGGCAATGACCAAGCGTCTGTCTGTTGCCATAGCTCATGGAACTGTTTAGAAATTCCCCCTCATGCTTCTAAAATCCCTCCAAAAGGAGGATTTCTCCTTCTAATTTCTTCTACCCATATTATGCTGCTTCTTAGAAACAAATCCTAAAAGTTCAGAGTGTGAAGAAGCTCTAGTCATCATCATTTAGGCCAGTGTATACCCTGGATCAGCAGCAGCCCCATCCAGAAACTTGGTAGAATCAGTCTCAGGCCCTACCCTGACCTGCTGAATGTGAAATTCTGGGGGTGGGTCCAGACATCTGCATTTTAATAAGCTCTCGAGGTGATTCTGAAGTACACCCAAGTTTGAGAACCATGAGTCTGGGCCAACTCCCAAATTTCAAACTGTCGTCAATGGTTGGTCAGCTGCAGAGCCCAAAGGAGAAGCCAGCACCGAGGCTCCTGTCCTGACTGCCTTTTCCTGCACCTGCCCTGCCTCTGCTGACCATTGGCCTGTCTTCTCCGTGGAGCAGTTCTGCTGTCCTGCTTCTAACTCCACATCTCTGAAGATGCAGAAGATCTTTTAATTGGTGGCTAGTGTCCCCACCACAGCAGATGCCAGTGCTGCCTCCCTCTCAAATATCCTGGACGGCTAACACTTTGGAAGTTACAGTTTCTGAGGACATGTGATTTCTGAAAATCAGAAGATATTCCCCCCACCCTCCACCTCCTTTGGTCTTTCTTCTCCAGGTCAAGGCTATGTAACTGAACACGTTCAGAGTTTCCCTTACACCAACTGGACAAACAAGCCTCCCCAGGGGGTCAGGGTCATCTCCCACATGTTATCTTAGATTACGAGAGTTGGGTAGGTCCCACTCTCTTCAATTCCTTCCCAAACACAGAGTTAAAAAAGGGAGGATCTAAGCCCAGTAGAATGGGTGAGGGGAGCCTGGGGCAGGCAGGGAGACAGGGACTGCTTATCAGGGAACCAAGGAGGTGGGGAGCACAGTGGTCACAGTGCAGTACAGACATCACCTGAAGCATTAGAGTTGGTCATAAACGATGACTGTAGTAGCGATGTTTACCAATAACTGAATTGGCATGTATTTTCTCATTAATCCCTAACAACAATTTCTCTTGCATCTGTACCCTGCTAGGTACCACCTGAGGTTGTTTCACATTCCCATTTCATTTAGTCTGCCTGACCACACCCTGGAGGAAAGAGGAGGAATCCAAGGAATGGAAAGTTTTCATGACTTGCCAAGGGATCCACAGCAAACAGGGAACTGAGCTGGTCCTAGATCCCAGGTTTTCCCACTCGAAGGTCACTATTCTTCTTATTTCAGCAAGTTCTCTGTGCTTCCAGAATCTAGTGAGAGTGACTGTCTAAACAATCAAAGTTGGGATGGCACCTGGGGCCCAAACAACCAATTCCTCCTAAAGCCTATTCAGGACAAAGGGAAAAGGGAAGCAGGGAGCTGGGACATGTTCTGGAAAGCACCAGGCACCACCTCATGTGCCTCCAAGTGGGGCATCATGGGAAGCTCACAAGATCTGGGCTCAGAAATCCTGTGCTACTCTTAGTATCAGAATGAGATGCCCTGGGAGGAGGTTGTGCAATGCTGGTGGATAAGCATGTGTTCTGAGGTTAACGCAAGAGCTATTCAGGGATCCAAGGCTCAATTTTTTTTTTTTTTTTTTTGTGATGAAGTAAGACTGTTAGATAGTCTTACTTTATTACCCTGGGTAGAGTGCTGTGGTATCATCATAGTTCACAGCAATCTCATGCTCTTGGGCTTTCTTGTCTCAGCCTCCCAAGTAGCTGGGTCTATAGGCCCGGTTAATTTTTTTCTATTTTTAGTAGAGACAGGGTCTCAATCTTGCTCAGGCTGGTCTTGAACTCCGGAGCTCAAGGGATCCACCTGCCTCAGCCTCCCAGAGTGCTAGGATTACAGGTGTGAGCCACCACAGTTCCAAAGTTCAATTTCAATGACAACACTTCAATTCATTCAAGAGGTGCTTAGTATGGAGCACCTATTATGCCATCATGCCGGTACTGGGGCCTCTGTAAGGGCAAGTCAAAGCCTAGCTCCTAGCAACATTACAGCAATAACCAAAAGGTGCTGAGTGCCACAGCTCATAACTCCCCAGGTCATTAGTTACTTCTGGGGTCACCCCCTCCTTTTCATCCTAACACCAGCTGCAGTTCCTGACCTTTGGCCTTTGAGTAAGTTGGTCAATAAATACTGCCTTAATGCTTCTACTGAGTAGAACAATAGCTTATAAGAAGGTCTTAGACAGGTGGGCATTTTCTGCAGCCCAGGCTTTCTTAAAATATCTCTGGAGGCAAGATTGGAGCCTGCCTGCTTTTGTTGATCAAATCTACAGACCCAGGGCTCCTTCTATAAGAAATCTGGCATCTTGCTGTTGCAGTAAGACTTCTCACGAATTAAATGACCTTAAATGTAGACAAATATTAAGCAGGAGGGTGGTGAAATCTTACACAAATTGGCAATTTCAGGGAGGTAATTGAAAGGGACTTTCTCAGGAGACATGCTCTTAACTAGGTTTAAGTAATGATTTGAAATGTTTTAATGTTTTACCTGTTAGGCTCAGTTTGTTTTTGGTTGGGATCTTGTCCTCTGATTCCTCAAGAAGAATGTCTATTCTTATCTCAGCTCCTCCTCTGTAGGACAGCTGGATCATTCACTGAGTTCCCAGACAGAAGCAGTAGGATTTGAGTTAGACCTGCCATGTATCAACTGTGTGACCTTGAGTAAGACTTGACTTCTTGAACCGAAGTTTATTCAACTCTGAAATGGGAATAAAAATATTTACCCAGTCTGATTCAAGATCAACTATCCTCACCGCTATCCCCTCATCACTACTAATCCTTTTAACTGAGTGAGCATTTGCTGTACCCCAAATTGTCCTGAGCACTTTATGTGGTTATCTCATTTAATCCTAACAACAATTCTATGATACCGATGTTAACAGTACTTTGTAGGTGAGGCAATGAATCAAAAAATACCTAAATCACTTGCTCTAAACCATGCATACAGGAAGGGATGGGACAGAAATTTGAATCCAGGCAGGCTGACTCAAGGTCTGCACTCTTCAGTCTCTGAAGCTGCTCTTTGGGAAGCAGGTCTTTCCTCCTTCCTCATCACTGGCAGAACCTTCTCTTTTATTCTCATTGTCTTCTTTCCATTTGGATGACTGGATTTACTTTTAATTAATCTGGATTCAGAGAAACAAAGGGGCATCTTTCCCATGCACTGATTCTAAAGCTTTGTAAGCAAATTGCTTTCATCTCCTTGTGCGTAAAGATGTCTATGAGACCACATCCAACATGGCCGATACCTGGCTCTTCATATATCAAATAGCTAGTGAGGGTCATGACTGGGCCTGAGAACAGGAGACAGTGGCCCATGGAATGAATTCAATTTGTGCACTTTCCCAGGGCATGGGGGAGGAAATGACAGTGACTTGTTGCTTGGAAAATGCTGATGGGTGGCCTGGTATCTTGGGAATGTGCTCAGATGACCAGGGGATGTTATTCCAATCTCTCCTTCTCCTCCTCATTCCTGGGATGGTACTTTGGACTCCTCACTACTATTCCCAGGCACAAAAGAGAAATCTGAGTCTGTTGTTGGTCAATGTGCTTAAGGCTAATTTAATCACAGGTTCTACCTATGTATCAGTATGTGCCTGGTTCAATGCTAGTTGTTTGATGCTATCCAATCTACTCTCATCAATCTTATGAGGATGCTATCACTACCCATGTTTTATAAATTAAAAAAACTACAAATAAGAGAGGTGAAGAAACTTCCCCAGTATTGTTCAAGTGGAAATGATGAAATCAGGATCCAAATGCAGGGTCTGAATTCTGAATTACTATGTTACCTGCTCATGGAGTCACCTCAGACACTTACCTAGTGCAGTGTGTCACTATGGCAGAACACCCTTGTTACTTTTGTATTGAACTAAGCTCTACACATAGTCCCACCACCTTGGTGTCTGGCCTGAGCCAAGTTACTGGCATCTGTTTGTCCATGTGCAGTGCCATGGTCATTACAGCGGTGAACTCACCTCTCAGGGCCATTGCAAGAACACATCAGAAGAAGGTGATAAAATCACTTTTTACCTCCTGGTCATTTATTCAGTTTCATCTAGTTGCTGATGATAAATGCTGGAGGAGAAAGTAACCCAAGTATAGACCCTGACCTCCAGGGATTGCAGACTCAGGGAACTAGTGATGTGAATTTAGTAGCCCAAATCTGAGGCAGGGTATCCTGGATGCAAATAAAATACCCAGGAGAGGTAGAGGGAAAATGACTCTAACATTGGGAAATATTCCAAGGAGGTGGTCTAAGCCAGGGCTTTAAAGGACTTTGAAAGGTAAATGGTAGGATTTTGAGGTATTTCTAGACAATCAGCTTATGAAAAGAAGTTGACTAGAGAACAGAAGTGGGGACACAGGCATGTGAATGAGTGGTGAGTATGTAGGCACTGTGAGTCTGTCTTTCTGTGTGTGGAATAGGATAAGGCAGTAGCCAAATGTCCTAATAATTCAGACTATTATAACAAAATACTTTATGTTGTGTGTCTTATAAACAGCAGCAATTTCTTTCTCACAATTTTAGAGGCTAGGAAGCCCAATGTCAAGACAGACTTGGCATCTGGTGAAGGCCCACTTTCTGGCACATAGACAGCATCTTCTTGCTGTGCTTTCAGATGATAGAAGAGGTCAGGAGTCTAAGGCATCCTTTTTGGGAGTACTAATCCCATTCATGGGGCTACATCCTCATGACCTAATCCCTTCCTAAATACCCCACCATTTAATGCCATCATCTTGGGAGTTAGGATTTCATCATAAGAATTTTGGAGGGAGGGCAGCACCTATGGCTCAAGGAGTAGGGCACCGGCCCCATATACCGGAGGTGGTGGGTTTGAACTCGGCCCTGGCCAAAAAAAAAAGAATTTTGGAGGGGCACAGGCACTCAGATGATGGCACTAGTCTCTGAAGTCTTTCAAACCAGGATAAAGACTTCCTTCTATATTATCTAAGCAATGGGAAGCTCCTGCTGATTTTGACAGGGAAGTGCCATGATGACATGTGTTTGGGGAAGATCAATTCAGGGCTGCACCAGGGGGACTGTGTGAGCCCAGGGGCTTGGAAGTGGGTGACTACAGATGCTGCAAGAATCCAGGCAAGAGGGGATGAGAAACTGAGCTGGGGCCATCAGAGAGGGGATGGAGAAGAAGTGAGGGCTACTGGAGTCATTAGGGAGTGGACAAATCTTGGGCAGGAAGGAGAGGGAAAGGGCTGCTTCTGGCATTAGCTTCTCTGTATTTTCTGGCCTTTTAACTTTGATCAGAGCCACGGATTCCCTCACATTCTTTTGCTTTACTACATTTGGATGATTTTCCTTATAATGATGGTCATAGTCATAACTATAATAATTATAGTGGCAATGATAAGATTCTGAATGGCTGTAGGGCTTTTCTTCTGAGTATGCTAATATGTGTGAGGTGGGGATGAGAGGGTCCTGGCAGAAATATGATCAGATCCAATTTGCTGGAAAGCAACTCACAGCCCTGTGTAGAAGACTTGGCTGAGAGAGAAATGTTTCTGGCCTTTGGAGCCTGGACTTGTCCCCAGATGAGAAACACCTGTTTCTTGTTTGGAAGGGGCTGGAAAATTCCTGCTACCTGGTGGTATCTACTGGATGCAAATAGGCTCGTAGTGATGGAGAAGACTGTTTCAGAACTTACCCCACCCCCATCTCTGAGAAGCCTTTCCAGAGATGTCTAGTGGACGATGATCCCTCCATTCCTACCTTAGGCTTTCCTGTTTGGACATACAATTAACCTTTAATAACAGTACAGTATACTATAGCATTTTATGAATTACAAAGGCTGTTTGAGTTTATTATTTCATTTAATATTCCCAACCACAGGGGCTACTATCAGTATCATGCCCCCCTCTACAAATGCATTTATTTGTTCAACAAATGTATGGAGTGGAGGTGGTTAAATACTGTGAGAATCATGTGTGATGCTGGGGGTGGGGCCCCCAAACCAAACCCTCAGAGGTTAAGTGATTAAGACCCCCAGGCAAGATTCAATCTGAGGTCTTCTTTCACCAAGGTGTTTGCTCTTTTCCCTGTTCCACACCACTGATATCTTAATTTTTAACTGTAACTATCAAATTTGACCACTTTACTTCTGTAGGTTTTAAACATATTTTTTGTCTTTCTGAGCAACTGATTTTACAAAAGACTGTACAATTGAAATTTATTATTACTAGAACCTATTTGTGGTTAGGAGTGAGCAGGTTTGTTTTATATCCCCATGTTTAGCAACACAGGTATGCAGCAATTGATCAATAAATATCAGTAAAGCAGAAAGGTCCTCACTCTCCAGCCTGACTCTAGGCGACCTCCTCTCAAAACACTGGTCTCTAGTCTCATCTCTAACAGTCTTACGAGCACTTTATTTCTGGAACATTTGGAATCTTTTCTTTTAAATTACTTTGCAGCCAGTTTTAAAATGATATCTAATATTTTGGAAGAATATTATCGCGCTCATTATGAAGAGAGAATAATTGAAGCTAGTAGGAATGATTTAAAGTCCTAACCTCCTTTGCAGTGGTTACCTGGTGGGTCTTCACTTCCCGTGGGTTCTCTTTTTTTAATTTTTTTTTTTATTGAATAGTAACTATGTACATTAATGCACTTCTGGGGTACAGTGTGGGGTTTTCACACACAATCCGAAACACTTCCATCAAACTGGTTAACATAGCCTTCATGTCATTTTCTTAGTTATTATTTTAAA
>CAUYQV010027254.1:0-51497 GCA_963574575.1 Galagoides demidoff | reverse complement strand
AGGCACGAACACACCAGCTTGTTAACTGTTCCCAGCACAAGGGTTTGAGCTCCTGTAACCTAACGTGGATTGTAAAAGTGAGATTTCTGTCCTTTGTTCTGGATCAACTAAAAAATACATTTTTTTTTTTTTTTTTTTTTTTAGGGGAGTGCCTGTGGCGCAAAAGGGTAGGGCGCTGGCCCCATATGCTGGAGGTGGTGGGTTCAAACCCAGCCCTGGCCTTTTTTTTTTTTAGTTAAAACTGGGCATTTTAGCTTCAAAACAAAAAATAAAACAGAAAAAAAATGTTAGGTGACATAAGAGGCCACATCCCATATGGACTGTTTGGACACCCAAGGCACCTGACAGGCGTTCCGTCAGTGTGTGTGCATGAGCGCACCTCCCTACAGGTGCACGCTGGCTGTGAACGCACCTCCCCACAGGTGCACGTCAGCTGTGAACGCACCTCCCCACAGGTGCACGTCGGCTGTGAACGCACCTCCCCACAGGTGCACGTCGACTGTGAGCGCACCAACCCACAGGTGCACGTCGGCTGTGAGCGCACCAACCACAGGGCACGTTAGTATGTTAAAGGCTATGCCATCAGCTCTGGTCGCGTGCTTGGGAACCACACTTTTCTTACAGCACCACCACCGATAAATCTCAGTCTGGACAAACATTGTGTCAGGCCACTCTTTGAGCGGGAGCCTGGTCTGTCTCCATCAACATTTTATCAGCAATCCCCAAGTCACGTAAGTCTTCACACTGCTCAGAATTCTTTTCCTTCCTGCTTGGGTGTGGTACAGAAGGGACGAGCTTCTCCCCCGGGTTCCTGAGACCTGACGGGGCTTCTCCTTGTTTGTAGTCAGAGGTGCTGAGGGAGGCCGTGCAGGGGCCATCAGAAGACGCGGGCGCCTCGGGTTCTGGCCTCACACATTCCTTCAGCATGACTGGGCAGTGCCCAGGAGGGCCCCAGTGGTCGAGCAGATGAACTACATCTTCCCTGAACTTCC
The DNA here is from genome assembly GCA_963574575.1 of Galagoides demidoff. Taxonomy (NCBI): domain Eukaryota; kingdom Metazoa; phylum Chordata; class Mammalia; order Primates; family Galagidae; genus Galagoides; species Galagoides demidoff. The sequence continues at coordinate 50,505 of CAUYQV010027254.1, read as the reverse complement.
CTGGACCTGGGGTGACGGACCTCTGAGGTGCAAGAACCGTATTAATTTGCTCTTTTCAGTTGGTTACTGCATTGACTTGTGAGAAAGGAGAGAGCTTCCCTGGGTCTCTGGGAAATCTCAGACCTTTCATTTTCCCCCTGATCAAACGCTTGAAATATTTTCTTTCTAGACTACTGGTTGATATGATTTATAAAAAAAAGAGCCTGAATAAACATGTCTTCAATTTACAATATGGAAAACAGTGCATTTTTAAACACAGGGTCTTTGGAGACAGACATTCATACTGCAAGATAATACAACAAATTTCAACAAGCTCTGCACAGGCTACGGCCAGACCAAGGGCTGAACCTGAAGCCTGCGTGTGAGGTCAGGGACCAGGACGCAAGGGGGTGTGTGTGAGGACACAGCAGCAACTCCTTTTCACGCTAATTTAAGGGAAAAGGTAAATAAAACCCTCTCTGCTTTCTTAGGACACCTTGTTGCAGGTCTTACATTTTAGCTGACTATGGTCACTTCAGCTGCTGGATTACAGACTCCTTCATGGTCAGAGTTATACAGATTGTTTGTGCATTGTTCATTACAAGACCATAGGTTTTAAAGCAGTTTATCAAAAAACAAGTGAAGAAGGTAAGAAAACAGTGACGAAAGGGGCATTAAGTAAACCACAGTGGACAGATGGCTTCTTCTACTCTGGAAAAGTCCAGAAGATACACTGTGCCCTACTCATCTCGTTAGGTGTAACTAATGCCCCCGTAAACTATATATTATTCCACAAATAGAGGACCCTGGAAGGTGGAAGGAAGAGGGCAGACCCTGGGGCTATGGGTCCCTGGTCAGTAACCTGAGCAGCTGCTTTCCTTGTTTGTCTGCGTGCCTCACAGAGGAAGACTTGGAGCTGAAGGTGGCAACCCAGGCTCTCCAAACGGGAGAGACAAAAAGAGGCCCCAAGAAGCCTGCTCCCTTTAGCCAAAGGACCTACGGAGGGCTGGCCCAGCCAAACACTTCCAGACACCAGCAGCTCCCAGGGAAAACCTGCCGGCCCCACCCACACCAGCAGAGGCTCAGTGAGTAGCCCTGACTTCACCAACCCCCAAAAGGTGGACCTAGCAAGGGCAAGTAGGGATGGCCATCCCTGCCTGATGGTAAAAAGCCCCCTACTGTGAGGTTGGTGGAGGCTGAGGGTGGGTCATGGACTCACCCTCCCTGGCCACGGGATCAGTGAGGAGCAGCAGAAGAGAGACAGGGGCCTCCCAGGAGCCGGGTCTCCCACACCTGCCACATAGATGTCAGCCACGGCCAAGTGTGCACTGGCCCTGGGTCTCCACCTGGCAGTCATGAGGATGCCAACTAGCACAGGAGGCTTCTGTGAGACCCAGAGTTTGTAACACAAAGCACCAAACACACAGCTAGCTGCCGTACCTGCTCTTGAAATATCTTGGCCAAGGGGGCGCAGTCCGTCAGCTTGATAAACCGCACCACGTCAGTGACCGTCCACTCCAATGGGTTGCTCTCCAGAACCAGCCTCTCCTCCTCTTCCTGTTTTGTGTCCTGTAGGGGAGGCAGAGGCTGGACCTCAGCCACTGTGGGGTTGGCCGTGTCCCCCCAACATGCTGCAGGCCTGACCTGAGCGTCCTTTCTGGGCCAGGTGCACCTGCCTCCTCCTCCCACTGCGCCCCTGAGCAAGGCGCCCAAACTCTCTGGAGAGTTTCTCAGCATCTCAGCCAGGGAGGCCTTGCTGGAGATGACACGCGCCCTCAGAGGTTAAGAAAACAGGTACGGTAAGAGTCACTCTTGAACCCACTATGAATGATGCCCTCTGGTGAGGGACGACGGCTGCTGGGGGCATGGTTGACGTGCTGGGGGTGGCCGGCTACTCCCCGCCACTCTGTGTGACATCAGTGCCACTACAGGTTTCAGGGAGACCTGACATACTGATTTAAAACTTTATGACATCACAGAGGCTTCTTCTAGAGGGGAACAAAATGCAAGGTTGGTGATGGGAGATACAGAAACGGAACTTTTGGAAACCCAGGAGTGAAAGGGCCTGGCGGCGTGAGTGATGCTGTGAGGGCCTCCAGCACTCTGATGGGAATGACCCCCTCTGCCAGGAGGCAGCCTCACCAGCGTCTGTCCCTGACTTAGGAATTTGGCTACGGCCATGGCTGCTATCCTGGATATTTTAAACAGGTTTCCCCAGTCCGCAGCCTTGAACAGCAGTGAGCACTCCTTCTGAGAAGTGCGTGGTCAGCCCTCTGCCCCTAGGCCTCACCTCTGTCCCCTCGGGTCTGGCAGGCGGGCACTTCTCTCCCTCTTCTGCAGAGGAGGCGGCTGGCGCTCTGCGGCCCCTCCGTGTCCTCTCCACGGGTGGCCGGCGTGCAGGCTCTGAGCCGCTCCTCAGGGTGACGGCCCTCCGGGGCCGGGCCGACGGCACCTCTGCAGATGAGGTATCTGTCTGGTCATCGCGGAGCTCAGAGCCAGTCTCCTCACTCGCTGTGTCATCGTCCACGGCGTCTGCGTCATCTTCTTCACTCTCCTGGGAAGCAGAGACAGGCACTGAAGGGGTATTGGATGACATGGGGGGGCCCCAGGACAAGATCCAGGCTCCAGACACCCAGAGGGCAAGGTCTCTCCTGGGAGGCAGCTGAGGATGGACCTGATCGTCCCAACGTGGCCCTTTCAGGCAACGTAATCTGTTGTCAGCAAGTAAGGAGAGGGTGCACACTTCAGCTCTGCCTTGGTCATGGAGCCAGCACACCAGCCAGTGGGGCCTGGGCACCCCACTGGAATGCGTGTCTGGGCAGGACGTACCTCCCCTGAGCCTGCGGCCAAGTCCACCGTGGAAGACCTCCGTTTCTTCTGCACAAAGATGGATTTCCGCCGCTTCCTCCGCCTGGATGGCTTGGGGTGTCCACCTTCGATGCTGCTTTCCCCGATGGGGGGCTTACTGATCTTTTTCCTCTTGCCATAATAATAGGCTGTGGAGAGAAGGGAGATTAGAAGCTTTCCTGAAGGCCATGCAAGCATGGGCACACTTGGACAGAGGGAGGAGAGGGAGAGAGACCATCCTTCCACTGGGGACAGTAAAACTCAGACATGTCACCGACATGCCTCGGGAATCCATTCTGAGAAAACAGCCCCACAGGCAGCAAACGCTCCTTCAGGGCCTCATGTTCAGAAGGGGTCATGGGCTGAACCTCGTCCCCCTCAATCCGTGTGCTGGAGCCTCAATGCACCACTGTGACTGACCTGGAGATGGCTGGTCCTTTAAGGAGGCCACCGAGGTTAAACAAGGCCATAAGCCCCGAGCCAGCACCTGGCCTTCATCCAGAAGATGGATAGGACGGATGTCTTTACAGGAAGGGGAAGAGATGCCACAGCATGGAAGCCGGTCATCGCCCCTTGGATTAGAAGTGACAGGGCGGGGAGACACATGAAGCTTGGCACTGTGGCCAGAGACAGTGTTCCGGCTTAAGGCAGCGAGGCACAAGGGTCTAAGAGCAGCTGCCACAGGTGGAGAAGGTCAGCGGGAGAGGGGTGGGGAGTTTGAACAGGGCAGATGAGGTCACCACAGAGAGTGGACCCGGGCAAAGGGTGAAGAGAGAACTGTTGCCATTTCTCACTGTGAGGACCGAGAGTCACTGGGGTTCCCAGTTGTCCCTGACGATCAGTTTACCGACAGCCTCTCTCCAGCCACATTACTCTTGGGTCCATGAACCCCCTGACATCCAGGGCAATACACACGGGCTCATTCTTCCCAGGCCATGAACCCCCAACATCCCAGGCCCACCGGGGTGATGCGTCCTGCTCGTACTCAGCCTGTCCCTTCCCTACGCTGGACTACAAACACGCATGTACCTGCTACAGCAAATTCATAACAACATCCTTCTGTAGCAATTCCTATGGAAAGGGTTCCAGAGAAGAAAATGAAACTAAAACCCAACCCACGGCGCTCAGGGCCCTGACTCCTGACTTTACTCACTGTACTTGGTTTTGGTGTGGACGGAGCAGTTCTCCGGGCAATTGTCAGAGACCAGCGCAGGGCTGAACAGATTCGGGCAGCACTCTAGCTTGGCACAGACCCGGCGGCAGAAATTGGCTACTTGGTCAGACGTTCGCACGATCTTAACCACAGCCCTGTATGTCTTGCCTCGGTACCTAGAAAACAGAAAGGGCACAGCAGTGAGCGGAAGGACCAGACTGTCCCCCAGGCCCGTCCTGCCTGGCGTACTCCACACACAGCCCCGTGGGAGGACCAGACTGTCCCCCAGGCCCGTCCTGCCGGGTATACTCCACACACAGCCCCGTGGGAGGACCAGACCGTCCCCCAGGCCGTCCTGCCGGGTATACTCCACACACAGCCCCATGGGAGGACCAGACTGTCCCTGAGGCCCGTCCTGCCTGGCATACTCCACACACAGCCCTATCCTGCCCAGTGTACTCTACACACAGCCCCGTGGGAGGACCAGACTGTCCCCGAGGCCCATCCTGCCCAGTATACTCCAACATAGCCCCGTGGGAGGACCAGACTGTCCCCCAGGCCCGTCCTGCCCAGCGTACTCTACACACAGCCCCTTGGCTTTCTGACAATGAGGTGTATCCGGGGCGGTTTCCATTTTCCTTGTGTTCATACTTTCTTATGCTCTCACAAAAACATTTTTAAGAAATGCTGCCATGCACAGAATATGCTACAACCCAGAACCCATAGCAATAGAGACGTCCGTTTAGCACTTCCTCACTGTGCTTCATATAATTTCACACCAAAGACCAGCAGTGTCCAGGCCACACCTAACAGGCAGGGGTCTCAAAGTCAATGACATATAATGGATATTTTCTTGCTGCTGTGACATTTCATTTTGAAACATTCATTTTTGACTGCACATGGGACTTGAACTCCATGCAAATTCAGAATACTGAAACGCTGCCTTTGTCAAGACTTCACGGTCATGTTGTCGAAATTAGGACAATTTCCATTATTGGTAAATGGCAACTATGCAGAACGTGACAGGTAAGGAAGGTCACATTTATACGGAGAGAAACACAACAGATTTCTATAAGGGTAAAAATAAAAAAAACCCAAGACCCACAGAAAGTGCACAGCAGCCACCGGGACCTGAAGACTGGGTGAGGACTCGCGACCACGATGACACACTCAGAATGGCCTCAGGTGGGCAGAGCGGAAAGGAAAGCACCCGCACCTCTACCCACTTGCCACTCCTTGCCCCTCTAGGCTGGGAAGTGAAAGATTTCACCATGAACTAAACTCCCTGACAAACCACCTGCTCTCTCCTGCTACCAAGGCTGTGGTTTCCCCTCCACAAAGTGATAGGCAGACCCCGTTCTGAATGGGTCCCCACAGACTCTCAGTGTGACTGGGTGGAGTCGGACCCCAGAGAAGCAGTGCAGACATGGGGACTGCAGTCCTTCCTGCTGTCCTTTACTCCTGGTGAGACTGAGGTCTCTGCACATTAGGAACAGTAAAATGCATCTCTCCAGTTAATACCCCCAAAGCCCAGGGGAACCCAACTAGGATGCTCTCACGGGAGACTTTCGCTATCACTACAGAGTGACTGGGGTGCCTCCCAGATGCAGACGGCGGGCCCCAGCCCCCGGGGATGTAACTGATGGCGGGGCCTTTCCAGAGGGAGTGAAGGTTGATGAGGCCGTACAGGTGGGGCTCTGATCCAACAGGACCAGTGCCTTCCAAGGCTGGATGAAGACAAAATGTGTGCAGAGAAGGGGCCGTGTGGGGGGCAGCCACCTAAAAGTCTGAGAGGGGCCTCAGAAGAGGCAGCCAACCCTGCGCCTTTGTCCTGGATTTGAGGCTTCCAGAGCCATGAGAGGATCAACGTCTCTGCTCAGACCATCCAGCCTGCCACTCCCTGCTCTGTCCTGACACACACAGCTGCCCAGCTCGGGAGGAGAGGCGGGGAACATGGGGACCAGGACAGCCTGCCAGCACCTCACGGCTTCTCCTGCCACACGCACGCAGCCCACCTTCCCTCTCTCGCTCACTTTCCCAGAGACTCTCTGAGGGCATCTTCAAGGGTCTTTCTCGGCTCTTGGGGGGAAGGCCAGGGTGAACTGAAGCAGGGAAGTTTTTCCCGAGAACTTTTTCAATGCACCAGAAAAGCAAGACCTGGAAATTCAAGCAGCATTTATACGTATCCATAATGAGTCACTTTCATGGTACCTGAATCCTACAACTACAACAGATAACGGCTACTCTCCTGCCACAATACTTAAATATTAATCTCGCATATTCCCCATGGCCTGGTAGCAGCAGAGGGGAAAGGCCACGCGGCTTTCCTTGACCACAACTACTGAATGAAAAATAATAAAAATTGGGGCCCCTCCCTCCTCCTCCCTACCCTGCCTCTGGAATCCGGGCATCGTTATTTGTTATGCATCACTTTTTAGAAAAAAGTCTGTGTCAAGAGAAACCACATACGATGAAGCTGCCCATGTAAGACCAGCAACCTGAGTGCTAGAAAGCAGACTGGGTGGGTTTCTGTTTGAAGAGAGGTACTAAAGCCGTTATCCCAGTATTGCTGGTGATACGACGTGTATAATGTCTGGCTGGAAACACGGCACGGGACACAAGCTTCAAGCACCTCTCAACACACTGTAAGGCTCTCACAGGCACCAAATCACCACGGACTTTTCAGTCGGCCACAGACCATGTCCCACACACGTACTGAAATAGGAAACTTCAACTTGGTCTTCCTTTATGTCTTTCTAAAACACTGGGAAAATGCTCTTCCATGAATAAATTGTTGTTTGAGACTATCGAAAGCAAAATAATTAAATTCTAACTTGGGAAAAAATGTACTTTATATTTACTTCGTGGCCTTTCATATTCCAGCCCCTGGGCACTCCCGTCCTCTTCCCTCTCTCTGAGGCGCCAAGCTTGACTTTCTGTGTAGTGAGACCTAAAAACCAGGCCTGCGTGGGTGAGATCACGCTCCCAAGCCTACAGACTTGCACAGCTGCTCACTCTCCTAAGGCCTCCCTGGGCCCCATAGGTAGAAACTTCCCTTGTTTACGCCCTTGAAAAGGAGCTTGGGGATCCAGTTTCGGCTGGCTGGTTCTTGCTGACCGCTTCAGTTGCATTAAGTAACGGCACTGCTGGGAAGATGGTATATCCCACATGTGGTGGAAAACCTAAGTTTTTATTGTATTTACAGGTCAGAATCTCTTCAAAGACACCTTCGTCCTCTCAAGTAAACGGGCCTCTGCTCTTTAGAGTAGGAGAGGAATCCTCCGGGAGCCCTGGTTGTGCAGGGGCAGTGTGCACGCCTCACATCTGCCCTTCCCAAAACGTCTTGATGATTTTACAATTCAGCTCCCAACAATCAACCAAAAGAGCTGAAGGCCTTCAATGTGGGTTTCTCCTCTTGTAAGCTAATTTATTCATGACAGAAAACACTTCTGCCTTTCAGCTGGCTGGGCAAGAAGCTAGCTCGCTCTCTCCTCCCATTTGCACCAAAGACAAGAGCAAAGTTGTCAGGATCTAAAAAGTTGTCGTTTGACATCAGAAGGAAAGCAGTGACTCAACGCATCATATTTTTGCGGGAAAGCTCCAGCTCCTGCCTACTGTAAACTGTCATCATTAGCGGCTGCTCCGAGATGCTACTGTGATCCAGGGTGGCTGAAAGCCCGTCCGGATAGACAGTCTCTCATTATAATTCGCTGTGTAAGACTCTGCTGTGGAACTTACTGTCACGTTTGATATAACAGGTGATATGTCGCCTTTACAATTCTGCAGTGCTGGGTTTTCACCGTGTCTGTTTTGATTGCATCAGGCTGCATTTAATAAAAGCTCTGACCGACTGGGTAACGTGAAAATGAGTGCCTGGCTTGCGAAACGAACTCTCTCGCCATTTCAGCGTCTGGAGCAAGCTTCCGGCTGACGGAGGAGCAGGGGCAGAGTTAACCGGAATTTAAGATTTTTGTATTTAGTTCCATGTTCATTGGGTATATAGGGACTGTATGGAATTTTGCAGAAAAATTGGGTTCCTTTTGCATTTGTTACTTTTAAAAATGTGTAAATATTTATGGGGTAAAAGTGTAGTTTTGTTATATTCATAGATTACACAGTCAGTGAACTCAGGGCATTTAGGGTAACCATCACTCAAGTAACACATATTGTATTCATTAAATCATTTCTCATCATCCCCTCACTACTGACACCCCCTCAAAAAGTTTTAATATAAGAAGAAGGATTTCTCTCCATAAACATGCTTGAGTTTTCTGCCAAAACTCAAAAAAATCACTGATGTGATTTTTATAAGAAAATGTTCTACTATTCGCGATAATCTTCTCCTTAGCTAAAGTAGGAAAATATGGACTAGTAGACGGGTAACAGTCATTTAAGTATTTCTTGAGAAAGAAGGAAATGATAAAATGTAACACTGAATTCCTGGGCAGGGTACTTTACAAGGTCAGACAATTAAGTTCAAGAACTTAGACTGGCTTGGCGCCTGTGGCTCAATTGGCTAAGGCGCCAGCCACGTACACCTAAGGTGGCGGGTTGGAATCCCCAGCCTAGGCCCGCCAGACAACAATGGTGGCTGCAACCAAAAAATGGCCGGGCATTGTGGCAGGCACCTATGGTCCCAGCTACTTGAGAGGCAGAGGCAGGAGACTTGCTTGAGCCCAGGAGTTGGAGGTTGCTATGAGCTGTGATGCCATGGCACTCTACCCAGGGGGATAGCTTGAGGCTCCGTCTCAAAAAAAAAAAAAGAACTTAAACTAAAAAAGCGCCAGACACCTCTTTGCTCAAGATCATATGGTCTCTGTTTGACCATCTAGTGACCATGGGGATACTTAGCAAGGAGGCATGTAGCACTTTTTCTAGGGCAAGTTAATAAATTTAATTGTGAGACCTTGTATAATGACAACGCTGATGGCCATTCCAGAAAGTTCCAAAATTGCTCTGAAGGGCGCACCAGGTGCTGGCATCAGAGCACAGCTTCTCAAGGGGAGGACCTTGATGGTGTCCACAGCGACCTTTGGCAATGAGGTACATGGCACCGTTTCTGGGACGAGTTCACAAACTTAATTGTCAGACCTTATAAACAAACAAACCCTCTCCTTCCCTACATACATTCCCTTTCACTTTTGAGATTTGGCAGAGTATGATTTGACCATAAATGACTTTTTCGGAATCTGAAATTCAAGAGCTGTCCAAGAATGACACCAGGTAGCAGGCTGGAAGGCTGGCAGGGAAGGCTGAGCAGCAACACCGCTCTCAGCATCTCTGCTCAGTAGGAGGATGAGTTAATGACAGAGGAAAATATTATTCGTCATTATAAATTATTTAATAATTCTCCATTTTCCCTATGACAAGGACAGGGACCTTCTCTAAAGGAGACAGATATCTGCTAGCCATTGAAAAAATGATTCACTTTTTTACCATGTAAAAAAAGCATCATTTCTTAAATGTTACATGTAAATGGTATTTAAGAAGTCAACCAGTAAAATCTAGCCTATTTGAAAACCATAAATATTAAAAAGCCCTCTCACAAACTCCGAGCAATAATTCAACGTGGAATTATCTTGAGAAAAAGATCTTTACGTACATAAACGACTGCATTCAAGCAACTGATTCAGTTTCTGCTCTCAAGTTCAGAGATTAAGAAAGTAAAAGCAAAGCGAAAATGTCACCTTTCCCATCAGCCTATTTCCAAATAAAAGAACAAAGTTACCCAAAGAGATGTGAACCCAGAGTCCATTGTCATCTCAGGGAACTCAAACAAACATACACAATGGGGCCTTTTATCTTTAAAACTGTCGACTCCCAGAGAACATTTACATTCGGCAGAAAGTCTTTACAATATCAAATGTTAAGAGTTTTTTATGAACATAGCATAGTAAAATGATAAGGATGTCCTTTCCTTCCTAATATTTCCCCTTTTGATCAAATTATCTACTGGCTCTGAAATGGTAGGTTTTTGTTCCAAATGTTTAACACAATAAGGTGTTACTTGAGCAAATCTCCCCTTCACCTCAGGAACCCTACAGATGAAGGCAGCTCTGTAAATGCTGACGGGTCTACAGGTTGTATGTAGAGCTGGAGACCCAACATCCTTCAGTGCCACCCCCCCTCTTCTCTGGGCTATGTCAAAAAAGAAGAATGACAAATTTCAAAGTAGCCAGTAAAGTCTCACAAACACCCTTGCTCTCTAGAATCGAAAACACTCACTTTGCCTTCAGCGTCTCCTCCTGAAAATTCCAGCGGGGGTCTTCCACCAGCTGCAGCTCTCGGAGTACCCTCCCCGGCTTGTAGGCTGCGTTGATGATCATGCTAAGGACCTGTTCAGAAAAATCAAGCACCATGAGCTTCAGCTGCACTCATCCCACTGAAAGGAGGAGGCTTGACAACCACACAGCTGACACGGGAAGCGTTCACTGCACACCCACTTGAGTTGGACAGGACACCTGGCTAACGCTGAGCTAACTCACCATCCAGGGACACAGAGGGTGGTGGACTCGGATCCTCCGGCTAGGAGGGTGCAAACCGCTCCCCAGAGGAGGTGGCAGATGTCACTGACAATTCTGGCTCCAGAGAAACTGAGGCATTTCCTCCAGGGAACAATGCTATTATTTTCCAACAGTATGGCCTATCAGATTCCTAGGCTACTAAGAATCTCATTCTAGTTTTTAATTTTATTTTATAAGAAACTAATGAAACTGAGACAATGTTAATACCAACACTTCCGGAGAGATTTCAGGTACTGGTCGGAAGGGTAATAAACACTGAATACCAGGATAACTCTCTTAGAGACGTGAGCATTTTACATGATAGTCTGGAACATCTAACACCACCGGGTATCTTATCTCCTCAACCTGCCCCCTCAGTCCAAAGTCCAAGTCCAAGGAAATGAACATGAGGTCACTGCCTATTGCTCCAAAAAAGAGCAGGCACTTTTGTTCTGGGAGTCCTGACTGTGGGCTCTGGGCAGGTAAGACGCTCCAGGTAAATTTAATGTCCTTCAATGAGAAAGACAAGGAACTTAGACCCCTGGGGTACTCACCTTTCTAAAAGCAAATCATTCTTTATTAACATTTATGGGGTCTGGCTCACTCCTGGCTGCTCCTATTTGAATAGGAGCTTAGAAATTATGACTGTACAAAGCAGAGACTGGTGGGGCTTGGTTCCATGATGAGACCCCCGGGTCCCAGGCACCCCCTAACATTCATGTTGCTCCAGAAGAGGCATAAAAGAACGTATCAGGCATGGCGTCCACATGTCATGTTTCAGAGCAAAGTACCATAGAGGGAGTGAGCGGCACCCCTCATGGACGCGGGGGAGTGGCATTACTGCCCACAGAGCTACTTTTTTTTGACTGAGACCAATACAGTATGACTGGGAGGAGAGACAAGAATGTCCCTGGATTTGGGTGTCACGGTTTCCAGGGGTCTGCTGTGTTCTAGAAGGTAACCAGCCTGGTTTGTACCTTGATTTCCTTCTGCAAACAGAAATGTCTTCTCCTGTTGTAACTACGTTATCAGTTGTACAATAATTTATACACTATGCAGTCAGCACGGCAGCTGTCTCCCCTTCGCCTGGGTAGTGTTTTGCTACGTTCCAAGGACCCCATGAAAGACCTCCCCAGAGAACGTGGCTTAGCCAAGGTTCTAAAAAGCCAGAACGAGGCAGTCCAAGTGGTTCTGGTACACTTGTATTTTTCCTATTAGAATAATCATCTGATTTTATTGTGTACTGTCAGTAGGATTTATAGAAACCAAGCTTAAAAATAAATCTAATTAGAACTGACTGCCGTCGTGCACACAGCGTTTATCAACAGACAATGACATTTCAGCATAGGCTTTTCATTGAGTTTGGCTGAGAAACCCCAGAGCTACATGTTATTTGCTGCATACTGAGATGCATTTTGTGACTGTGAACAGAAAATGCCTTCCAGAGTTCAATTCAGCCTGGGAACAGGCAGCAATTACATTATGAAAAGCATCTGACACAGAATATGCTTCTCTTGGCTTCTCCCGATGCCGTATCATTCATCTCCTGATGCAACGAGCTCTCTTTGGAACTGTGAACCGAATAATTTCTGTGTCCACGACAAGTTAGTGGGTGACAATTACCCCACAGAAATGACCAAGGACACAGCTGCTATTGCTGTCCAGGGTGAGACTGGAATATTGCACCTTGTAAAACATCAGAATTCGACTCATCACGTTCTCGACCGTGGAGGCAGCATGAGCCCTGCCCTAGTAACTTACGGGCTCTTGACGTGGTATCAGGGAACGATATTCCCAGCAGATAGGTGTGAGGGGTTGGGGCACCTCTACGAGGAAATTCCAATGCCTCCTTGGATTTTTCTGGATTCACAAAATGTTTGCTGAGAACACACTTCTACAGGCAAGTCCGACAAAGCGTATTATGGGGCCAAGTTCCAGCTGTCTCCCTCGGGAGCTATGAGTCCTTAGCAAGATGCTTAACTGGCCTTCCTGGTCTACACACAGGGGCCCTGCTGCCTGCATGCTGCAGGCACTTAGAGGGCCATCTTCTCACATCGAACGGTCCTTACTGACGCTTCAGGTAAACTCTGTCCTGCCCCTCAGCCCTGCAGTCCTCATGGCTGTCAACAACTAGGGCTGCAGATGTTCTAAGTCCCCACACGAAGGCTTTCTGGTTGTCAAGTGTAAGTTGTTGTTGGAGGGAGCCAAGGACAACTGCACAGAGATAGACAGGCAAGGAGACCCTCAGACAGGGGATCACAGGGTCCCCCAAGTGTGGCAGAGAAATGGAAACAAAGAGATGGGGGGAAATAGCTAGACAGAGGACAGTGGGAATATAAACCACAAGCAACTGGAGCCGAATTCCAAACCACCGGGTCCTGGGTTAAAGCTCTCAAACTGGAGGTGACCAGGAGCAGGGGCAGCATCACTTCACCTCTGGGGGGGAGGGGTCAGTCACTACACGCAGGCGGGCATCTCTGACTCGGGGCCAGTGGGCAGGGGCACCGCGTTCCAGCCCAGGAAGGCATCTGAGCTCAGGGCGCAACCTGGCTGCAGCCCGTGGGACTCAGCATTTCTTTGGTGCCTCCTGTGCAAACCTGTTCCCCCTGTCAGCCAGTAAACATGTGGCCCCTTGGTGACGACATGTCTGCACGCCTTCTTGCTGCTTCTGAAAGATCTGATGTTCCCTGTGTGGACCCCCGGCTGTGACGTCTGAAATCACTCCACCTGCCTGGTGCACAAGCCACACTGCTTGGAGGGATCCTAAGTCAGAGGTGACCACCAGGTGGCCATGGGGGGCAGACGTCCGCCCACCTGCTGATGAGTAAGGGCTGCAGCCCTGGACCCTGAGCTGGACGAGGCACAGGACGCATCGTGTGAAGGTGAGACTGACACAGAGATGGGGCCACAGGGCAGGCAGCCTCTCCACGATGACAACAGTTTCCAGTCTCTTAATCACTATCAAAGCAACCAGTGGCACTGGGGTCCAGCTCTTAAGCAGCAGGGATGACTCTTCTGACCCCAGAGCACAGAGTTGGGCACCTATCTCTGCCACGCACCTGTCTCAGTGAGGGCTGGCTGGAATGAAGCACACCCCCCGCCCCTCCCAGGGAGAGGAGCACCCCTCCTCTCTGCAGGGGGCTCTCAGCTCTCTGAGGAGGAGACCCCAGCTCCTGTCCCCCAGGAGGCCTTCAGCTTCTAGCACATCCATGGCAGAGACCCTGGAGGAATGAGTGAATGAATGAATGAATGAGTGATGTTTCCTTTGCTGCTGTGTTCCCAGGGCCAGAAGGTACCTGGGACATGGCAGACGCTCAGTGAGTATGCACTGACGAGCACTGTGGGGTCTGCACTTGCAGGGGCCTAGGAGGAAAGGACGGAGATCAGAGGGGGAGCACCGGCCCACTTTCTGCAGCCTGGCGGCCACCTAACGTCCTACCCAGACACCAGCATCTCAGACCAGAACTCCCGTCTCACCCTCAGGCCTGCGGCCACTTTTTACAAAGTAAAAACTAATTATATAACCTGTTCTCTTATTCTCCCAGGAAGGCTTAATTGGTTGTGTCTAAGCCTTCCTTGACCAGGCTATGGAAGCGTGTATCAAAGTGACTCTCTATACAGGACATACAGATACATAGACTGATAGAAAAGATAAGAGATGATGGATAATGATGGAGACAGATGGTAGATGAGGGATGGGTGGACAGACAAAGAGGGAGATACGGATAGATGATAGGCTGATAAAGACAGATAAATGGATGACAGATAATGATTATGATGAAGGTATAGACAGAAATAGGCAGATAACTGATAGAAAGATGACAGATGATGATTATGAAAAGGTAAGACAGGTATGGACAGACACATATCCACAGACAGAATGGATAGCTGATGAAGATGGTGGAGATGCAGACACACAGTGGGTGTGTCAGGAGGATGGTGTGGGCAGACACGTGGCCATGTGGTTTGTGTTCTTCCTGTTGGAACAAGACTCTTGCCTGGGCTGAACAGAGGCTTGGTCTGGCTTTGACACTGCATCACACGTGGCCTTTGGGTCCCAGATGAGGGCCCTGGCCTCAGCAGCATCTCAGCTCACTGGACCGGGGCTGTGTCTTAAGGAAGGAACACGCCCAGGGAAGGGTGTCACCTGGAGTCACCCAAAGTGCCTCGAGTGTCCAGGCTCCCATGGCTTTCTCCTAATCCTTTTTCTGAGAACTAGAAAGAGGAACAAAGGAAGCAGGAAGTCTGTTCTATTTCCACCATTAGTGAAAAGGGCACGACTCATCAACTTCCCCTCTGTGAACGTTCCCCTCTTCCACTCCTGAACTCCTACTGCCAAAAGCAGGGCACACCGCAGGGCCAGGCCCACGGCTGGCAGCACCATCAGAGAGCATCTACCGGGCACACGGCATGGGCCAGGCCCGCAGCTGGCAGCGCCATCAGAGAGCATCTACTGGGCACACGGCATGGGCCAGGCCCGCAGCTGGCAGCGCCATCAGAGAGCATCTACCGGGCACACGGCATGGGCCAGGCCTGCAGCTGGCAGCGCCATCAGAGAGCAACTACCGGACACATGGCATGGGCCAGGCCCATGGCTGGCAGCGTCATCAGAGAGCAGCTACTGGGCACACGGCATGGGCCAGGCCTGCAGCTGGCAGCACCATCAGAGAGCATCTACCGGGCACACGGCATGGGCCAGGCCTGCAGCTGGCAGCACCATCAGAGAGCATCTACTGGGCACACGGCATGGGCCAGGCCCACGGCTGGCAGCGCCATCAGAGAGCAGATACCGGGTACACAGCAGGGCCAGGCCCACGGCTGGCAGCTCCATCAGAGAGCAGCTACTGGGCACATGGCATGGGCCAGGCCTGCAGCTGGCAGCGCCATCAAAGAGCAGCTACCGGGCACACAGTACAGGTCAGGCCTGTGGCTGGCACCACCAGCAGAGAGCAGCTACCAGTCCTGCACCCCTTAAAGCGATGAGGACAGCCTGACAAAGGGACTCCTGAGGATTTCCCACCCGAAAGGGTACACTTCTGGTTTTCACCAGAAACAAAGATGACATACTGGCAGATATTTTAAGTCAAATAACTTCTGTGGAGAACCAAGATGCTCCCCAAATCTAGGTGAGCCACCTGGATTCTCCCAGGACACCGTCCCCATGGCATGTGGAGTCTCCGTAGACAGGCTCCATCGCTCTTCCCAAAGGGGTGTTTGCAGAGTCATTCCTGCCAGTAGTACTTGCAGCTTCTCTCCCATCTTCACCATTCTGTATCAGAGGCTGACATCTTCACCCCAGGACACACGGAGGTCAGCTGTCCCCTCTCGTCTCTTGTGCCCAGGCTGGCTCACTCACCCTCTCTTTCACATATAGATACAGCTACACACAATGCCAGCCTCATGCACGGGATATAAAGTCACCACCGCAAGCCAGGTGATCCATGAGATGGGAAATAAGTTATTAAGCAAAAATCTCCCGGAGACCTTTGTGCAATGCATGAGGGACATAAAAGCCAACAAGACTCCTGGTCACAGGATGCCAGCACTGCAGAGACCTGCAGCCTATCTTTCAGAGACCTAATACGTGGGTGTGGGAGAACCTGGGATAGAAAAAGATAGTCCTGGTTGACGCTGATACACACCATCACTCCTGGACCTTGTCCCAGCCTCCACCAGACCAGGTCCCAGCAGCCCATGGGCCCCAACATGTCCAGGCGCACCTGCCGCTGTCCACATCAGGGCCCACCTGAGTTGGCTTGTGGGGGACACCTGGACCTGGATGGGCCACCTACTCACTCTGCTCTGATTCTTCTGGGCCACCTACCTTGCCACACCGTCTCTGGAACTGCGGCCAGACACTGATCCCTCAGTCCCTCCCAAGCCCATTCAAGTCTGACACCAGAAAGTGAGGGCTAACAACGCGAGTTAACGATCACTTTTGCCCACCTAGAGCCCAGAGCCCGACCTCACAGCCTACCCTGAACCTTGCCGGAAGCCAGCTCTGCAGCCACTCACCCACGGATGCTGTCTACTTCCAGCAGACCAGGAGGAAAAACAACCCTCATTCTACATCCTCTAAAGATACAATAAAAGTGTCCACATTCCAAATACCACCGATGGCCCAGAAAAGCAACACGCTCTATCTTTGCTTCACTGACCTCGTTCTCCGTAAGTAAAGTGGAATTTGAGCCACATGGAGGCTGTGGTGCTGAAGGCAGGGCACTGGCGTAGACACTGGCTGGGGGAGCTCACGTTTTTCTCACACTCACAGAACTGAAGAGCTCGTCTTTTCTTTTTTTCTTTTCTTCCCCACCCCCACCCCCCTTCCTGCCGCCTGCATTTTCTGAACATCAGCAAAAAACTAGTTTTGTCATCAGAAACGGCTCTGGCCTGGCTTTTAAATTCGGCTGCTGGTACATACCAGGGAATGGATGTGGGATAACTACTTCTGACTTAAAAGCTTCATTTAGTGAAGCTAAACAGTGAAGCCTCCCGAGAGCCTTCAGCCAAGGTCGTCTGTTTATTAACAGAGCTGGTAAAAAGGAGGGGCGTCATTCTCAACCTGAAGGTGCACCTGAGGCAGGCTGCAGACGGCTTCAGATTTTGTGTCTCTGTTCTATCACTCACAACGAAAACAGGGGGGAACGCAGGCAGACAGCACCAGCCCAGAGGTTCCATCCGCAGGCCGGGTCAACTGCAGAAACTCACCTCCCATCCACGGTGACAGAGATGCTCACGTGTAATCCTGGATCCACTATCCATGCTGGTGCAGGTGGCTATGTGGTCCTGGGGCTTGACCACACCGCTGGGGCCCATCCAAGGAGGGGATTTCCCCTTCATCACTGTTTTCCTTTAGTTGCAAATTTCTCGCCCATGGGATCCACTTGCCACTTGGGCTGAGTGAGACCCACACTGCCTGATTTTGAGATGTGATGCCAATGGCACGAGGGTGAGTCACGAAGAATGAAAACAGCTTCATTCTGCTGCCCAGCGAGGACGTGTGTGAAGGGCCCAGCACGACAGCCAGGCCTGGACGAGACTGTGTAGATCTGGGCCCTTTCCGTGTCCCATATTCCCTTACATATGGGGCACTGTGGCGCCCCCCATCCTTGCTGCCTCCACCCCCGTGCCCTGGATCCTCCAGTCTGCACCTGCTCCCCCCCCCCCCCACTGCTTGCTGCCTGTTTCAAGAGCAACTCCACTAAGACCTCGACCTCACGGCGGCCCTGGTGCGGCACCCGGGGTACATGTGGCCAGATTCTGCTCGTCTGTTCTTCTCTCCCTCTGTTTGGAAGCTCACTTGGAGCTGGGACCACCCCTCATTCCAAATGTCAAATAAATAACCACAACAACAGCCTTGCTGATTCCCAGATGTCTCCCAGACTGTAACCCCTCCTTCCTCTCTCTAACAGGCTCTTTTCTCACTAATACTAATTTTTTTTTTCTTTAAGCACTAAGATCAATGGGCCCAGAAAAGCAAACACCTCCCACCTCGCTTCAGTACCCTCTTTCTCATTCAGTACAATGACACCGACCCACACAGAGGCTCCCTGAGGGAGCACTCCAGTTCAGCATCACGGCAGGTCTCCCCTCACCCAGAGGTTCACGTCCAAACCACAGCACCTGCCAAAGGTCTTGCCCAGTAGGCCCATCTGATCTGCCCAGTTCTACCTCCCACTGAAGGAGGCCAGACTCCAATCTGCTTTTCTTTTCAAAATACAGCATTCCCTTTAATACCTGTTACTCACCCCCAGCCCGAGTCCCTCTGCTCCAGCCACACCTGGTCTTCCTGTGCCTGAAAACACCTTGAACACCCACCTGCGTGCCCTTGGGCGGGCTGGGCAATCAGGACTCCATGTGCTTTGTCTAAGTCAGATCAAAAGTCAGCTGCCGTGTACTTTTTACCTCCTCTTCTCTGCTCCCAGAGGACTGTGCTCCGGACCCCCCTGTGGACAGCCCCACTACCTATACATCTAACTGTGGATTACATCACCTCCCTAACAGGAGTGCGACACCCCAACAGGCAGAGGGCACAGCGCGTAGTTTGTGACCCAATGCTTCTGACAGAGCCTGTCCCTCAGAAGTTATCTAATAAATATTTGTTCAATAGATCCATGAATTGTGCCATGAATTAAAAAAAAAAACATTCATCAAAGTACAGTAGCGATAAAGGGCATCTCCTGGTGTCTTCCTTCTAAAGAAAAAGCACTGAGGTGTGTTAAAAGACAGGGCAGAGACAGAGTTCCAAGAAGAGTTTGGAGACTGTTCCAAAACTCCAAGCCCTGTGTGAGCTATGCTGTATAGACGCAGTGGAGAGAAAGTCTCCACCAGTGTCCTTGGGAGTCACCTCTCTCAAAGGCCACAGAAAATGGAAAATAAGACCCTCCATGTGGCCGGCGGCCGAGGCTTTGCCTGGACGTGGCCATGCCAGAAACCGCAGGAACACACCTGCACTGACAAATTTATCATTACGTACCATGTACAGGTCCCAGGTGCTGGGGAGGGATGGACAGAGACAGGCGCCACCCCCAATCCAGCCGGGCGTACCCATTCCCAGAACAGTCTGTGCTGCACACAAAGTGCCCCACGCCTCTTGGCAAAACCCGCCTCCTCCATCCTAAACCCTCAGTCCACATGTGATTAATCCCGTCTTCCCAAAGCACTTTAGTGAAAGCTAGTGCAACACTTTCCCCCAATTCACGAGGCAGGGAGAGCGTCGTCCCCTCTGCTAGACTGAGTCTTTCCTGGGCAGTAACATCGTACTCCATCCTTTCATGTGCAGCTGTTAGACCCTAGATGGAGAGGGACTTACACTCCCGTCGCTGGCTCAGTCACTTCAATGTCTAGGGTCTCCTGCGCATACTCTGCCCACAGCTTCAAGATCCTGCTAAAATAAGCTGATGGCAGCTACGCACGTGACTTACCTCTTTAAGAACCAGCACACATTTGCCGGGTCCCACAGACTGAGGCAGCTCTGCAATCCTCCCCTTGTTCAGGTAAGGGCCTGAGAAACACCTGTGGTTGATGAAGAGCCGAGGGCAGCAATATTTCCCGTGGACGGGTCCTGCGGGGGAAGAGGAACAGCCGTGTTCAGGATCGTGGCTCCAGGCCCAACAGGACCAGCAAGACACTTGTTCGATCCACTTAGTCAGCAAACGACTTCACAGAGCTGTCCGAGGTCCTGACTGACAGAGTTTCAAATGAAATGGGGCTGACTCCGGCCACAGCTTTGAGGGCCAGTGTCACCCTGAGGCCAGCCTTGTTGGGATTCTCATTAAAAGGCCCCGCTCTGGGTCCAAATTGTAAGGCAGCAGGAGGGAAAACCAGATGATTGTTTTCTTTTGAGAAAGGCCTATCCTGTCCTAATTTCGGGACCTTATATCCGTAATAGTATCTCAGAAGGTCTGATCAGATTTTCTGCCATACAAACAAATGCTTCTGTTTACTAAAGCAGTATTCAGGACCACAAAAAGATTTAGACTAAGATGATGATGACTTAGGGGTCGCGACGCAGCCCACTGACCGCACAGCTGATTTCCGGAGTCCCGTGTCTCCTCCTATGGGCACTGCCCCCTGAATCCCCCGAAGGTAACCATGCCCCTCAACCTGGCGTTCATCATTCCCCCACAGCTCTATAAACCTTACTGAACACCTAAATAGGTATGTGCCTACAAGCAATATATGGTCTTCTGGGTATTTTTAAAATATTCCATAAATGATTTTCTGAAACAATTTGCTTGTCTGCTCAATAAGGAGCTCCTGAGATACATCCAGATTGGTGAACGTATTATCTAGAAAGTTCACCCCTGCTTCACTTGTGTGAATCAGGGACCACAGTCTAGCCATCTAGCCCTCTCACCCACAGTCTAGCCATCTAGCCCTCTCACCTACAGATACGTACTTGCATCTACTTTTTCAGTATTGCCAACGGTGTTGTAATGAATATGAATGTAAAAATTTTATCAGCAAACGGGCAAGAGATTCTTGCAGGTGTATAACAGGAGCAGAGGGCTGTCTGCTGTGGCTCTGAGTATGTTCGGTTTTGCTAGATGAGGCCAATCTTTCTCCCAATTTATACTCCTACCTGCACTATTGAAGAGTTCTGTCATGTCCTGGCCGAGCCAGAACTAGATACCGTGAGGCTGCCTTCTCTGTGGCTTAAATTTGCATCACCCTATTATTTTTTCAACTCACAAAGGGAACAGGGCAAGTTGTTGGTCTTGTACCTCAAATTGCCAGAGGCAAAAAGCAGAATAATTAAATGATCAGATTTCACTCTAAAGTCTAGCAATGCAACCCGAGGTTTCCCTTCTGGCTGAGACTCACCACCCAGCCCCTGCTCTACCCAAGCTCCAAGCCAAGTGACACTAACAAACATGCCATCTTTAATTTGGGAAGGTGCTGTAACAGTCTGGGGATGCTTGTTCTCATATGGACCCCAACTACGACGCAACAGGTAGGAGGCAGAAACGCCATTCTTCTGGATATAAGAGAAGAGGAATAACATAACTATTATGGACTGTGAACATTTGCTGACACGGTTCTTTTAGGGCCATTCTTAAGTTTGAATTCCATACAACAGGCAAAATAGTAAGCACACAGTTGCATTTACAAAAGAATTTTGGTAGGATTACCCTCTCCAGACCTTTAGAAAAAAAAAAAAAAAAACAATTCCAGTTAAGTCTACTCATCAAATTGCTCTCACTAGTACAAAGACAACTGCAACGAATATGACTCTCATGATATGCAGGGTCTAATTCTGGAATTCAGAGCAGGTGTAATTTGGGCTTAAAAGACAGAATTCTTAATCAGCTACGACAACGAACAAACATGTCTAGGACTGGATTTGGTGGTCAAAGGGTAGCTCGCAACTGCATTTTCAAAGGCTATTGTAAAATATAACAATTTACATGTTAAAAAACACACATCGTTCACCATCAACTGTGAAAACAGAGGGTTTTAAGGAGTAACTCAAAAGCCAGCAAGGACGTAAGCACTAACCACTAGTATAAAAATGCCAGTGGAACTGTGATGACACATCCAAAGAGGGTTCCCTAGCAAGGACACTGTCACACCTTCCTATTCCACGTGGCAGCCCAATACACACAGCCCTGACCTGGCTCAGAACTTCCAGGCAGCACATGGACCCTCTTCCTGCAGACCAGACCCACCTAGAGCTGCCTGCTGGCCAAGAAGCAGAAAAGAAGAAACAGAAAATGTATCTCAGAAATTAAAAAAGAGATAGGTTATCTGTTCATGAAAGCAATATAGAAAAAAAAAAATAAGCTCAAAGTTGAGATACAGCTGGGCACGAGCGTTCACACCTGTAATCCCAGCACACTGGGAGACTGAGGCTGAGGGTCCCTTGCACTCAGGAGTTTAACACCAACCTGAGCAAAAGTGAAACCCTGCCTCTACTAAAATAGAAAAATCAGGCAGCATTGCTGTGGGAGCCTTTAGTCCCAGCTACTGGGGAGGCTGAGGCAAGAGGATCCCTTAAGCCCAGGAGTTTGAGGTTGCTGTGAGCTAAGACACTACAGCACTCTACCCAGGATACAGTGAGACTCTGTCTCAAAAAACAAAGTTGAGATTTATTCACACTGACCTAAAAGTGTATACACGATGTCTCTGCTCACAGCTACAAGTTGGGAAGGGAGAGAGCCCAAAATTGGACCATTTACCTGTAGTGTCCAGGTGAGGGAATAAACAAAGTTCATGAGGTATTTTTTTAACAGGCACTGTGGACGGCAATCTGTCAACAAAGAGGAGGAAACCATTATGGATTATAAACTTTAGAAGGAACTACTACATTCCAAAGTAGAGTGACTATTGCAGAAATCTAAGGTGAGTGCATCCTGATAAGGTGTCTGTATAGGAGTAAAAAGGCCACTTCAGAAGAGCTGCCCTCGGATTCTTCTGTAGCATTCTTCTGCCCTCCATCTACTTCTGCTGAAGCGGCTGACCCTACTGAGCCTGGGAGCACCTGCCCCCCGGGGGCCTCCCGGGATCAGGGAGTCTCTTTGTAGGCAGCTGTCAGCTTTGTCTCTTCTCATAGAATTGTAATCACGTCCTCAATTATATTTTAGACATGAAGACCCATTAACTTACATTTAATTAAAGTTGGATTTTTTCATTCCCACCTCTAACTGAAAGCCGTGTTCTGCTCACCTTTGGTTCCTGACCTCAGTGCCTGTGTGAAACGCGGTCACACTAAACCCAAGATCTCAGAAGAAAATCCATAAAGGGGTGATGCTTAAAATACAAAGTTGGCTTATTCCAGGACAGAGCTCAGTAAGAAAGTTGCTGAATAAATATATATATTATTTTAACTGCAGCCTCAGGGGGAAAAAAGTGAGTTGGTTTCACAGGGGTGTCCAGTTGGTGGCCCAGAAACCAGATGGGAATTGCTACATGAACACACAGGCGACCCTGGCCCGGGACCTCGGTGGCTCAGCTCTGGCAGATGGCTCTCAAAGTGTGGTCCCCAGACCCACAGCATCAGCATCTCCTGAGAACTTGCTAGAAGTGAGGAATCTCGGGCTCCACCCTGGACATCCTGAACTGGGAATTTAGGACTGAAGCCCCACAGTCTGAATTTTTAAAAGCTCCCTGGGTGAAGGGTGAGAACTGTTAGTCCCCCCACCACCAAGGGAGGTCCCGGGTCTGTTGCTGCCTGTGTTTATACTGCACATGCCCACAGAACTATTATTTTCATTCAAATACAACGCGGTCACCGCTCAACTTCGTTTGATTTAAACCCAAGTACTGAATGTGAAAAGCGACGTTTTCAGTTCTCTTTCCGACCGTGTGTTTTTATTTACTTCAGCAAGCAGAATCTCTTGGCATGAACATACATTTTAGTGTATTTTAAATATTTTTCGATATACACAAACGTTACCAGCAGTTACAACTTTTCAAAAACACACCGCCTGCCTGTGAGACGGGGGTGGGGTGTGGGAGTGTTACCTATATTTGTTCAGTGATTTAAGACTCACAAGTTTTTGTTCACATGAACCTAATTTAACTATCATAAAAATCCTGAAATAGGCATTTTACCACTAAGGGCACCAAGATGCAGGGAATTCCAGGGACGTGCCCAAGTTCACCCAGCTGGGAAGTGGCAGAGCTGAAGTCAGACAAGTTTTCCACCTGCCAGGCCTGGCCAAGACCAGAGAGGCCAAGAGACGGCATTCCCAGTAGGGAAAAGAGGTGGTCGCAGATCTAACCTGGGAGGCAGGGGGCTGGGGCGCTAAGAATTTCCAGCACGTGGAGCCGTTACTAGCAGTGTGAAGTCTGGGGTGTTCATCAAATACGCTGAGGTTGAAATGAAAAGGGATCAATGACAATCGGGACTGTGAATTCCTTGGAGGCAAGCTCCGTGTCTTGAGCATAACAGACACTCAGCAAGTAAAGCAGCTCCGTTTGACTGTCACTTTTACCAGTGTACTATCCGTTAGCTAACTCTAATAAAATAGCCATGCTTCCCTCCATCCTTTACACAGACACTCTGGTTTGCCATGCAGTTTGGGGGGATAAAGCAAAAAAGAAACACGCACTGTTTTTCCGGTTGCACAACTGCGATCTTTTTCTGCTTCTGTGCTGTAAAACAGACAAAAGAACAAAAAGGAAGAAAATCAGCTTTGTTAGCGGGGCAAGTGCATTTTAGAGAATGGGTTACAGTGTAAAAATGTGCCTGTTTTCAAGTAACGATTGAAATACTGAAAACGTATCAATTTCTTGTAGCATAAGTCAAACGTCGGCTCCCCAGAAGTGAGACTGTACTAGATAGAACCCGTGACCTTGACCCTTCTCACAACACTGGCTACTTTATTTTAAAACGTGCATTTAATAAGGAAGAGTAAGAGTACACCTGTTACAGGTCATGTAAACACACGTGTTCAGTGCCTGACTATCCAGAATGACTATTTCCCATAGAGATTGTGGGAAGACAGACCGTGTTATGGTATCACCAGAGTCACACATGAGACTTGAACATTTTTTAACCTAAGGCCAGTGGGTGGGGAACAAATATGCCTCATCAAACCCTGACACAAAACAGCAAATTATGATTTTTTATATTTATAAAATATAAATATTTTATAACTGATTAGGGTCACCTTAAAAAAACAGACCAGAGCCTCTGCTAATCTGGCATCCTCAGATAACCCTGTATCTTCCAACAGAAGTGTAAATTAACTCTGACAAAACTTCTCAAAGCTGTTGGAGTCTGGCAGGTTTAGGATCAGAGTCTGCCTCCTTAAAGCTAAAAGGCAAGCAAAAGTAAATAAGAAAATTTCTGAGCAAAATTCCAGTTACTCTGTATTTGGTATTCAGTTCCAGGCATTACTATAAAAAGGTATGAACTTTATGATCTTCAAGGTGAAAAACAAGCCCGGGATTAACTGTGTAACTGGGTCTTTGTTAATGGGGTGGGGCCACTTGACTGTCCAATAGTCTGGGGACGGTGCCAGGATGAAAATGTCAAATAAAGCAGAAACATTACTGTGTCCACAGATGTGGTTTTGCTGCAGAAAAACTCAAAGCACTTGCACTCTCCCAAATCCGTAGGAAGGGAACCCAGGGTGCTAAGGGACAGTGTGTGCGGACGAAAAAGGTGAAGCCCCAGACCCAAGGCAGGACCCCGGAGACCCAGCTACTGGCCAGCTGGCAGAATGGGGCAAGCACCATGTTACATTAGGAGAAAAAAAGAATGTCTCTGAGGTCAAAATAATTATTCTATGCTCAAAACTTAAGAAATATTTTAAAGTGAGGACAAGATATTACTGTGCTTGGATCACACGTAATCAACAGGAGGGGACAGGGAAAGAAGCATCCGGAAGAACCTGCCCCGGCCTCTGTCTCTGATCTGATCCACCTGCTTTGCTTCACACAGAGACCGTCCTGTTCTCTTCTTGATGAATACGGAGCAAGGAAATTGCTGGAAACCCTGGAAATTCCATTAAACAAAAATTCTGTTGGGTGGCACCTGTGGCTCAAAAGGGTAGGGCGCCGGCCCCATATGCCGGAGGTGGTGGGTTCAAACCCAGCCCCGGCCAAAAAAAAAAAAAATTCTGTTAACAAAGATTAGAATCTTTGTTTAAAGAAATGTTCTGAGGATCTACAGGAGTGTGGCATGGACAGAATGCTAGAAAAGAAGTCCAGCTGGCATGGAAACTCCAAAAGAAAATAATGGAAATATGATTGCTTTAACTAAAAGTTACAACTGATTACCTTTAAGGACTTGTAATGTTAAATAATAATTTGGATACACATTACAATGCATGCATTAGGTTTGAAGACCTATCAAATACACCACTCCATGATAATGACCTACAATAACACCTGTAAAAACACCCTGGTGTATCTATTTAAACGTGTGTGTGTGTGTGTGTGCATTTGTGAATTGTTTAATGTGACATTTCTGTGACCAAAAGGATGTAGGCAATATGCTTTTTGAAAGTACAGTTGAAACCTCACTGATTAGTTAGTGCCAAGAGTAGGTTCAATGCTTATAAATCTGTCAGTCAGTAAATCATTGGGGACCAATTATAATTCCTTTAGGAGAAACTTCATGAGAAAAATCAGTTCTCTCTAAGAACTAATAATACAGCAGAATAGTATCTAACAAAATTCTTCCCATCAAAACAACGGATTGTGTACTGAACTGGGAGCCAAGATTTCAGGAATTGTTTTTTCCACTGTGACCTTCCCTTGTGGTGTAGTTTATCAAACTGTGAAATGCGTCTTAAAAGTTTGTCTCATGCAGACGTGCTTAGAGGACAGCAAGGGTAAAAATATTAGTGCTCAGTGGAAAATCTTAAACCATTTCTGCTTTTTACAACCTGCTGTAATTCCTTTTACAAAACTGCGTATTTATTCACTAAGTCATGGACGTTCTCCACCGTCCCTTCCGCCCCACCCCCCATCCCCTCCGCCCCGGCCCCACTTACAGACTGTCTTGTGTGGGGTCGTCAGTGGGTAAGAATTTGCTTCACACCAGCCCACTGGGAAGATGTCCATGGACTCAACGTCAACAATGACCTCTGGCATAGGAGTCTGCAGCCCTGCATGGGAAGCAGTGAAGATGGGACATGCAAACAGATTTTACGAACAAAGAAACAAAAAAGGAAAAAAAATAGAGCAACCCTAAGATTGAGAAGAACATTCCTCTGAATAGTAAAAAAAAAAAAAAAAAAAAAAAAAATCGATAATGGCAGTAAGGAAGAGACGATATAAGGGAGTCTTTAGTGTGGGAACAGGAATAAATGCTCGTAAACCAGTGAGCACACAAGGGGTTCAAATGAAAGTGAGGGTTTGGAAAAACCACGTCCCCCAAATATAAAGGAGAAAAGAGGAATCCGGAAGGACTGGTATTCAGGCCTGAGAGGCTACAGAGGGACAAGCATCCCCTTTTCCTAAGAACTGGTCTGAGGTTAAGGAAATGAGGCAAAGCTTGGAATGGGGCCATGGGGCCCACATCTAAGCCACCACAATGTGCTTCACCCAACACAGAGCCACAGTGAACCTGCCCCAACACCAGCCACACAGCCCCTGAGCCAGGGAGACTCAGCAGCAACGACCGTGACAGTACAGAGACAAGGCCTCTCTCCAGGGAACGTGCAGCTCATCAGTTTGGCTGGAGTCCCTTCTGGACTCAGTTTGTGGCTGCAGACACTGGCCGTGGCACAGGTGAGTTGCCTGTGTACCGATGTCTTTCTAGTGGGATCAGCCCGCCTGTCATGTCCACTTTCCTAATTACAGTAACGCCTGGTGCCGAACCAGCCTCTCAACAGCTGAAGAACTCTGAGAAAGATGAGAGCTGGATGGAACGGCAGCAAAAAGTTTCAAGGGGCTCTGGGCACAGAGAGATTAAACTGGGAACCAGTAAACTAGATGAAAGAAGAAAATCCTACTCCAAATCAACAGTTCTTAAGATAGAAGCCTATAGGGAAGACACGTGTGAACCAAGAATCACAAGACGGCACCTCTACAACTAGACAGCGACACAGGGACTCTGACCCTGAATCCAGTTTGGTTCTGGTTCCCTCGCTGAGGAGCCAGATGAAGGTAACACAGCGAACTCATCACACTCCAGGGCATCACCAAACATCTGGAGAACTGAGGGACGCTCTCCCCTCCCCCACCAAATCCATAACTTTGTGAAGCCGCATACCAACAACCAACACAAAATGGTCTCAACTCCGATGCAAGCTCCACTGGCTCCGAGTTCCCACCATAAAGTAGATAATGCAGAAATCGAGTTTGTGATGTGATGATCAGAGGCTCCTACAAAGCCCCCACGCTCGGAACTCCACACTCAGAACAGCAGGTGTTTGTACACGCATGATCATCACTACTCATCACTTTGAACTTTTCACTGGTTCCCAAAGAAATAAATCATCAGGACGGGCAATCTTAACTCTCTTTATGCTTCTCCTATAATTTGAAGGATAAATTACATTAAAGAAAGGCAAGGAGGCTTATTTTCCACAACACTGAACGAACAGAAATTGTTTCTGCCTAATGTTATGTGACTCAACCAATATTTACCCTAACTGCTAAAAGAATCTACAGATGAACAAGAAAAATCACACTCGAAACAAACAAAAGATACAGATACTCAGCCAGTATCCTGAAAATTGAGCTCCCTGCCCTGAAGGGCACAAAATTCTCCAAAGGGTCCAAGGAAGATGGTCACTGGGGTGTTTCCCATCATACGAAGTTGCTGTTTCATCTTCAGACCCACAAAAATAGTATCCGTTTCTTAGCTACTCAGACATTTTGCTAACAGGTTAAAATAATCTACCCAATTGTATTTCCAGGTTTATGTTTAGCTATAAATAAGACTTTCAAGGTCATTACAACCAGTACTTCAAAAGGAAGCGGTAAGTGAACTTTATAGCTTATTCCTTCCTAAATTATGACTTTCATCTTCCAATGCTCTGCTAGTTCAAACATCCAGGCATATTAAGGCTTTAATATCTACACTTCTGCACGATGTCCACAGTAATATATTGTGAGGGCTGTCTTTACCATACTTTAGAATTCTTTGATCCTGTTTCCCATTCAATTAAGTAAGTATTTACGAGCTCAGATGTGTCAGCCACCTTTCCCTCAAGAAAGTTACAGTCCTGCCTTCTCTCATCCCAACTCTAGCCTGTTTAGGTAGTAACGAAACAAGAGCTGATGGAAAGATGAGCTACGTATCATCCAGGAAAGACCCCACACGGTTCAAACCCATTCTGAACCATGGGTACCAATTCTTTATTTCTCTTCATCAACCTCATGAAAACTAGACACATCTGGCTGGACTCAGAGAATAACAAAGACAAACTAGTTGGTTTCCAAATCCAACAGCTTACAAAATAATGCACTGAAAGTGGGTGCAAGGATCCCCTTGTTTATTCTAGGGTTGCCAAAAGCACATTCAAAAGTTAAATGCACCACTGAAGACCCCTCCAATACCCTTTAACATATCCCTCACAAACAACACAACATGATGCTAAAAGCTATGTGCACTCAGTATTGACTTTATTCATTGATTTTTTTTTTAAATCTAGAACCTGCATCTCAAAATCCACAGGAAGTCTAAATCTGCATCTGAGGGAAAAGTGCTTGAGTACATTTGAGCATATCCATCTGATGGATTATTCTGCAACTATAATAAAGAAATGAGACATCTCTTCATATACTTATATGTAAAGATCTCCAAGATGCATTGTTGAGTGAAAACAGCAGGGCAGAGAACACTGTAACACACAGCCATCTGTTGAGAAAGGGGAAGGAATGTATATTCAACTGTGCATAAAATAAATCTGGAAGGAAATGCAAAGTATGACACAGCGAGTGTCTTCTGGGAGAGGCACGGGGTGCAGGGAGGCGGGAGAGTACAACCAAGGACGGTTTTTCGGCATTTGTGAATGAGTTACTAATTTTACAACCACAACCTCCACGATCACAACAATTAGAACAACGCAATGTATCCAGAGGAGAAAGGAAGGCTCTCGCACATAAATACGGCATTGCCGTAGAGCTCTGATTGATGAGGGGCCAGTTACCATCAAAGAAAACAAAACTAAACGGCAATGATTCATTTCACTGCGGAGAGAACAAAGACGTTCCACGCTCAGAAACACAATTTACAAGCCTATAAGTTGGTGAGAATCCCTTTGGAGCCTCAGCCCAGCAGATCACGCAGCTCCACCTGCCCGCAATGGTGGAGTCTGTTATCACGGCTCTCTCTAACCAGTGACATGGCCACTGCAACCATGTGGTGACCTGGTCTACCCAGAACATCAGGATGGAAAAAGGAGATGGCTGATGGCTTCAAGCGAATTCCTAGGGACACAAGCCTGTCAGCTCCCAAAGTCACATGATCTCCTCACTCCCAGTTAATGAGAGGAGAGGAGAGATGCCCAGGGGTAAGGGGGGCACAGGTGGGAAGTGGTGCAAACAATTTCCACTCACTGCAGAATAGAACTGATGGGCCTCTTCATCTCAGTTAGATGCTGGGACAGGAAGAAAGGGGAGAGGACTTTAGGGAACAAGTTAATATTGACACTGAAAATTAAAGGGCACAGCAAATGCTGACAGGCTCAGCTGTGAAGGGAATAGGTCCATAGACCAGTGGTGGAACAGAAAGGCCATTGGAGGGTCCCTGAGAAGCGGCTGGGCAGTCTGCCTGCCAGCTGTGTGCTGCTTCCTCTGCAGACGCCGATCCACTCACCCACAGCCAACACAGCCCCTGCCATGGGCCAGACCCTTCCCGCCTGCTTAATCCTTACAACCCTAAGAGGGACTATTTCCATCCCCATTTTAGAGATCAGTAAACTAAGGCACAGGAAAGATCAGCCAGCTGGTAAGTGGCAATGCAGGTTACTAGAAAGCGAGCAATCTAACCTCAGAGCCTTAGCATGCACTTGAGGTGGCCAGTTTTCTTTTTCTTTCTTCCATCTTTTTTTTTTGGGGGGGGGGGGCAGGGCTGTCTAGCGTCTCTAGCATCTGTCCCCTTCCTATTAGGGCCCTGAGCCCATTCACAGAATTCTCACCATGATGTCTCCATTACCTCCCAGCACAGGGAGATGATGGCAGGCTCAGGGGCTCCCCCTGTGAGTCCAGCGCCCTGACAGAGAACGTGTCACCTGGACTGTGCACCTTCACGATGGCAGCTGGAAGTCCCAAACTTTGCTTTAGTTCCTGCTGCAAAACCTTCTGGAGAGGTGATGCCACTGTCCCCCGGCCTCTAGCCCTCTGAAATAATTCTTAACTGAAGGTGGCCAGAGGCAGCCTCGGCTCTCGGCGGCTTTTGTAAGTTGTCTGGGAAATGCTGCCCCTTTATCCTGATGTGCGGAGGCTGCTTCTCCAACACCTTTCAGACAGACCATATTTCTTCTATTTGAGGATTATAAAACCACCTGTTAGCAGCCTGAAATGTAATTATTTTCATATCTGCACTTTCCCTTGTTTCAATTTTGTGAGTATCTGCAAAATATATCCACCTGACTTTTCGAGAAATTGTGGATAAATTTAAGGGGCCGTTTTCTCCACCTGGTCACAATGGTTGTGGAGAAATTTTCATGAAAAGAAAACATCATGAGTAAAAACTAAGAAGCAACCAACCAAACAACAGAAGTGAACACACACTCAGCCTCTGGACAAGAGAAAATGCCCAGAATCACTCACTACCACGCCCAAGAGCACAGGCCAGCAGGGCAGGTGCAGAGAGGGCTCTGACTTCATAATCTTGGCCGGGTCAGGGCATTCCCCTGCTGGCCACTGTCCAGTTTCCAACCCTGGAGAGGGACAGGTGAAGTGTGTGGAGAAGTGGAAGTGTGTCCATGGACTATCTTACCACAGCCCAGATGCGGGGACAAAATCAGGAAGCCGAGAAAGCGCCACGGATCATTCCCAAGTGCATGCATTTCTCAAGAAGGGCAAAGGAGAGAGCGTACTTGTTCTCACTACTTCCTGCATTTAAATACCTGCTTGGAAATTCTACAGACTTGAAGCAGAACCCCCGTGTTGTTCCTGATGCATTTGTAGAAATAAGGAACCACTGCTCTCTGCACAGCCCCGAGTGTGTGCACCATGCTTCCCAGCATGGAACATGGGAAGTGCACGGTCAGAGGATGTCGTTTCTGGGCTCCGAACACAGTCCAAAGCTCTGCCTACCGTTAGCACAGATGCACACCTACTGTTGATTCGTTTGCTCAGTACAGCAGAACCTCAGCAAGCTGGCCACCCAAGGGGCTGTGACCAACTGGTCAACATAAGGAACTAGGCCTGCTGTGCTGACATGGGGATGTGGTGCGTGTCTGGTCTAGGAAATGAGGTCAGGTGACGGAGAGGTCAGTGTAGGGACGGGGGTCGGCTATGGAGGGTCTTCTGTATTTACTAATGCTTCCAGGAAAAAGGACTCCGAGGAAGTGGACTCCACAAGAGAAGTTAGAAAAGGGGACACAGAGATGGGAACCCTCCTGAGGGTGAAAGCAAGTAGGAGGGCCAGAGCATGTCTGCCCCATTAGAAAGTGACATGAAGGGAAGGACAGTCACCCGTCACCTGCAGGTGTGACCCAGTCACCTGGGTCATCCCTCCCTCCCTCTTCTACCACAGTCTCTTTAAGGACATTTAAAGAATGACTCGATTTCAAGAGAAGTCAAATATTAGCTAGAAGTAATCATTTTATAATTACCTGAAAGTGGTCAATCAGCTGTGTTGAAAAGACTTTGACTCAATGTAAGGCATAAAAATAACTAAGAAGATTATTACAAAGTACTTTATAAATTTAAAGTGTGAAATAAACGCTCTATAATCAGAATCATCACCATCGTATAAAATAATTTAACAGCCACAAAGTGACTGTAATGAATCTCTACCATTTTATCCTCAAGACTGAGCACCGGAAACACCGTCTATGTAAAACAGTGAAATCATGAGAAATTAAGGGCCATTATCTGTCACTTCAGATGGTACATGTGTAGTAAGGGCTGAGACAGAGCAAAATAAGAACAAAAACCAGATGTAAGCAAGGCCAAGGAACCACAGCAACCACACACTCCTGTGCTGGAGTGATCCTGCTGCCTCAGTCTCCCCAGGACCTGGGCCCATAGGCATGCATGCCTTTGCCTGGCCAATTTTTCTACCATTTTGTAGAAAAGGGGTCTCACTTGTTGGCCAGGCTGGTCTCAAATCCCTGACTTCAGATGATCCTCCCAGCTCCACCACCCAAAGGGTCAGGACGATAGGCATGAGCACTGTGTCCAGCCTATACAAACTTTTAAAAACAATATATAAGGTCTAGGAAAATGGACAATCTATTTCCTGATCTGTTTCAGAGGGTAACTATTTTTATGATTTCAGGATGAACGAACTCGGGGCAAGGAATAAGAAAAAGATCTGGTAGGAGGTGACTTCTACTTCTTTGTTATAAAACCAAAAATTTGATCCAAAGGAGTCCAGCAAAAGGAGAAAATACAGCCGAAAACGTTACAGAGGCACTAAATGCTGCTTATCACTCTTTAAGAAGTGGGAAGCTGAGGAGTCATGGGGATTAAGCTGCAGAGAAAATGTCAAGGGCAATGAAACTGAACCCCAGGCAGATCTTAATGGCTCCGCTAGTTCCTCCACCTATAAAAATCAGGAGGCTCTTACTACTGTTTGTGTTAGGTAATTAACAGGCGTAAAGCTTGCTGGAAGTAGAAACTGCTAAATAAATAATGACTGCCAAAGAAATTCAACCGTAACGTGCTAGATAATGATGATAAAACGTGGACTTTTAACATTACCATTTTTTTGTTTTCAAATTAATAGTGCAAATAAGACCCCAATCTCATAAACACGGCCTGGCATTGCACCACGTAGCAAGTTACATTTAGCAGTGGTTTCTCTCCAAGAGCAGGTGACTTGACTACACATGGAGCAGGGGAACTAAGTCAGGCTCTCTTCCTGCAGTGACAGATGCCAGCACTTGGCCTGTGTCTACGTTCTGGTTAATTCCAAACAGAGGCCAACTGAGATCAACTTTTTGAGAATTTCTAATTATTTCAAATTGATTTTGAAGCCCTATACTTTAGTAATGTTTTAATCTATTTTCTGAAAATTGCCAACACGATGTTGTTGGCTGAAAATTACTGTTCTTTACCCTTCCTGGTCCCTTTGACCAGGATAGGTGAGGTTATTGGCCTAAGACCTTTATAGATATTTGCACTAATTCTATGACTTTCCTTCTAAACTTTTTATATAGGGGTGGTATGAGTACATCTTAAGATTTAAACTAAGGACCAGGAATGCAAACAAACATAATTCTACTATTCATATCCTTTTTTTTTTTTTTTTTGCACAGAACACTTGAAATAACTACTGAGTATTGTGAGATCTTTAAAAAAAATCCAAAGAATTACAAATTACAGAAAAATGTGAAAACCTTAGAGATCAAACCCATTTTAGGTATGTCTCACTGACCACAAGACATATGGAAATTGAGCTATACCTACACAGAAAACCTGATCCCAGTTCTCCTCACAAAATACATTGTTTTGTGAATTTTCTATACACGAGTGAATAAACTATAGCTATAAAGAATAGTTTCATCAACACTGAATAAAAAAGCCTAAATCTTATTTACTATATATTTGGGGAGAAAGTCACCCTCCAGTTAGTATGTTAAGAAAAAATTTAAACACCTACAGAAGAAACCAAAGTAAAGGGCATTACTCACATTAAAATACAAATATATAATTTTATCCTCATAATAACCAAGACCTCAAATACCAGTTTTAGTGACTCATATTAATTTAATTGTGACATTAGCTTTGATAATCATAGATGTAAAAAGACCACTATGTTCCAAACATAATTATCTCGCCAGCATCTCATTTCATAAAATTATTAGTTAAGATGAGAGCTTCTGAATAAATTTCTATTTGATTAGTCTCACTTATTTAAGAACGCTGAATAATTTAAGATCCGTTTAAATTAAAGGGAAGCAGGAGGGGCACTTCTGAGAAGGACTGATTCCCTCAAAGCCGGCCATTTCTGGATCAATGTGGCCTTTTTCCAAATGTCTGCTAACGGCACAGGCCTCGAGGTGAACACGCCCCCAGGTAAAACACGCCCCCAGGTGAACACACCCCCAAGTGAACACACCCTAGGTGAACACGCCTCCAGGTGAACATACCTTCCAGGTGAAGCCACATCAACCGTCCCTTCACGCTGACAACAGAGGCCACACAGAGTTCTCCTGGATTCCGGGGGTTCACAGCTTCCAGTTTCATGTTCTTTGTGAAACCACGACTGAAGGACATCTGGAAGGGAAGCAGAGATGGCGCTGAGCAGAAACAGCAGTGCCCACCCCTGCACACAGGTCTTATTTACATCATTTCCTCTCCCAACATTCAGGAAGAACCAGAATTCTTCATCTTTGTATTCCAGAAATTACAAGTGTGCTTGGCACACAGCAGGTGCGACTAGTCAAGCTGGTTACGTGGGTGACAGGATGACATACTCTCTCTTTCCGGGTCCATGTGCATTATTTCTGTGGGATCACTGAAATACACAGCATTTCTTCTACTTTCCTATATTCCTTGATAAAAATCATACCTGCTGGTCCAAGGACCACATGTGGAGAATTACCACTTTAGATAATTGAGTTTGGTTACAACAGGGGCTTTAAAATACTTGTCTGTTAATTCCAACATATCAGTCACGTTGACTCTAGGTTGATATGACTCATATTTACTCTGTTTTGATAATCTTCTCTGTTGAGAATGAGTCTTACTTTCCAATTTCTTCATGTTCTGAGAAACACCAGGTTGAAACATGAATATTTTAAATATTATGTTGTGGAGACTCTGGTTTATGTTATATTCCTATAAAGAATGTCTATTTTTCTGCTTAAGTAAGCAGTTAACTTGGTTGGATTTGAACTACAAACTCTCTCTTGAGAAGTAGCTCAAATCTCAGCTGAGTTCTTTTACCCATATCTAAGCTGCCTGGAGTCTGCCGGGCCCGCCCATGACTTGGCAATGAGCCAAAGATCTAGGCGGAATGTATACATAGAATCTGTGGCTCTCCCCCATCTGAATGTCCCCTCACCTGTAGGGGGAGGAGTATGCCCAAATTCTGTAATCTGGTTCATCAGGCCAGAAATACCATGAATTTCCACTCACTCTTTAAGTTACCCCATATGTTGGCAGCTGTGGCTGCCCTCAGGCTAAAAGCCTGAATTAATGGTACAATCGCCTCACGCTGTCCCTTTTTTTGCATCTACCTGCTTCTCTCCAGAACATGTCCACTTTTGTTCATTCTCCACCACCCTCATAGTTTTTGCTACCATGTCCTAAAGGGTCAAGCCAGTTTGAGCTTAGCCAATACTGAAAACAAACCTCCTTTCTGACATGACTTTTAAATGAATGTGAAAATTTCCAGAATCACCAACTACTATAAGTGATAATCAGACGTATTACAACACCGTGAACACATATCTATTTTGAGATTTACATCCCAAGACAAACAGGTCTATAAGGAACAGAGATTATGCGCTTGGGAGACTCATGTAAGGAAATCAAGGCAATTCACACTTACATTCCTTTTTATAAGACTTAAATTGAAAAACGCAATTCTATCTTCACATAACCAGAGAACGTTATCCAACGCATGTTGAGAAACCGACTGGCTCCTTTTCTTGATGTGTCTTTGGAAATAGAAACCAAAGGTGTTCCAGGTGGGAACTGTTAGACTGAAGCGCGTGGGCATTGAGCGTCTTTCTGATAATCTAACTCGATAAGCTGCTTGACAAAGCTCTTAGTAAGTTGAAATGCATTTTATTCCACCTAATAAGGGAAAGCTACAACCACATAACCTATTTTCATTTCAATCTACTGCTTGCGGGTAATTTATGAAGGATCAATAGCAAAACTGTTACCTAGGAGTTTATTTTAGTAAGTGTTTGGCTGTGTCCATTCCTTTGCTAACAGCCTCTGATTGTTAAACATCCCTGGGGAAATGTCTTCCATGAATCCAATTCTACTCTAGCCCTCCTCTGGTACACGCGAGATGTGTGATTAAAAAAATGAATTCGTAATAAGCCTTCCATTAAAGAACACTTGTAGGAAGCTAACAAACGCAGCAAAGTACCGATAGTACAATAATGCATGTGCCAACGGGCAGCCAGCAATCCTGTCCATTAACTGAACAGATACCCAGAAACAAAGGCATGCCTAAGGAACACACCAGCAAATTCACTGAAAGGGATTCAATCTTGGTAGCTACATCCCAGAGTGGAGAAGCCACTTGGGAATGAGGCTTCCTGCTCCACAGTCATCAGCCACCTCAGCATCTCCTGCTGAACAGGAGAAGAGGACAGACGCAGAGCAGCTTTGGTGGAACTCTGCTGTCACAGAAGCAGCAACTCCCTAAGTCCAAGAAACACGGGAGACACCAGGCTGGAGAGTTGGGGAAAGAATACTGTCTTGTCAAGCACAAAGCGCAATCTCAGCTGGGGCATTACAGAGTGTTTCTATAGTCTTGAAGGCAAGGCACGTAGGCCAGGAGATTGTATGGAAGTGACATCCACATGCTGAGACGTCAAGTCAGACGGCTCTCGACCTGGTAAGCCTCGGGAGCCAACCAGCTGCTGACCACATGGGGCATCGGTTATACATCCCCACCTGAACTGTCACACCACGTGGTTCCTCCACGCTATAGAGAAACTGCAATCGTGCAAAGGTAATGACACCCAGTGGAAGGGTCCTTCCGTTACCTGCAGGGCCCTGATTTCTAACGCAACCACGGCCTTGTTCCAGTACACAGGAACACAGGTGACCCTGTCACCAACCTGCCTAGCTGATGTATGCTCAGTTCTGAGCTTTCTCCTCAGAAGCCAACACTTTCTCATCTCATTTGTCACACTCTGTTCTCTCTAGAGTACTAGTTACTCGCGGGGTGACAAGGAATCAGCCCCTCTCTCAGAGCGTGTCTTCAGAGAACAAAGTCTCTGACTTGGGAACGCTTTGCACTGCTGTGGGTACAGATCTCAATTAAAAGGAGACTATCCTTTCTTCTCAGCATGAGGAGTTAACTTTTATAATTATGTTGAACACGTGAGGCTATGCATCTAAGCCTCATTCTTAAAAACAGAGATAATAATTCATATTTGTTGTAAGTTGACCCCCCAAGGGACGTGACAAACTGGTCAACATAAGGAACTAGGCCCACTGGACTGATATGCACATCTGGTGCATGTCCAGCCTATGAAAATTAGGCCAACTTGAGCAGGCGGTCAGCTATGGAGGTTCTACTGCATTTGTAATTTTATAAACTAGTCACACGCTGCATAACGACTGCTCGGTCAAGGATGGGCCCCACATACAACAGTGGTCCCATGAGATCACAACGGTCACACCTCACAGCCTGGGTAGAGTGGGCTACACCGTGGAGGCATCTTCTACGAGTTGGCACAATGCAACTGCCAGAGGATGTGTTTCTTAACACACCCCCGCCTCAAGGGGCGCACGGCCAAGCTTTATAAAACCACATCTTGTGACAAAGCAAATACACATGTGTGTACACACACTACAACATTCTTTGATATTTCACACGTCACAAAAATCCTATTCCTGTGCCAACTCGCTCTACTTGAACAGAATAGTTTAAAGTTAGCAAAGCATGAGGCCGAGTAGCATCTCACTGGAGATCAAGGACAAAAACAGACCCCAGTGGCAAAGAGCTTGCTGCCTGTGAGGTTTCCACGACACTGCACAGCAAACACGCACCTAATGGTGCCACAGGCAGCACGGCGTCCAGTGAAGTTTGTCCTGTTCCGCCCACCATACAGACACAGAACTGGGAAACGGAAGCCCAGCCAGGACCCATTTCCTGGCCCAACCACTAGTTTGCTCCAGCAGACAGTGGACAGAAGCGATACGGGTCACTGTCAGCCCAGTGGGTCGAGCTCTGTCTCTTCCCACTACCTCTAGCCCCACACCCGCCATAATGTGAGGCACTGATGACCAGGAGCCCCCACTCTTCTGACCGTCCCTCTGCCAGACACTGTGCATTACTGGCCCATGTGCCACTGCAGCCCGGCACCAGCCCAACACACACACGATCTAAAGGGGCACCCCCAACCCCCAGAAGTGTTGTCATTCTCTGGGGCGCAGGGCTCCAACATTGCTCCACCAACAGGGAGTCACTTATAAAACTGGTGGCCAACCATATCTATGATTTTTTTAAAGGTGGTTTTAAGAGAAGCGCCTTACGTTTCTGAAGCAGAAGGGAGGTGCTTCTTCCGCCCCGTGCTGCTTGAGATAATCTGCCCAGTCAAAGTCGGGGCCGGAGTGACCTGTGAAGACAAAATACATCAAACTGCTTCAGTCCAGCTCAGCCCTGGACAAATGAACAAGGTAAGGGGGGTGAGTTTAGGGCCCCAAAGGAGAATGCTCTCTTAAGCCCAAGGGCACTTCAGAGTCCCTGAAGTCACAGGAAATACTGTTTTGGAAAGCATCAATCAGTACTAAGTATAGGGGAGGGGGAGATCCTTTTTTTTTTTTGAGAGTCTCACTTAGTTGCCCTTGGTAGAGTGCTGAGGCTCACAGCTCATAGCAAACTCAAGTGATCCTCCTGTCTCAGCCTCCAGAGTAGCTGGGACTAGGCATCTGCCACAACGCCCGGCTATTTTTCAGAGACAAGATCTCACTCTTGCTCAGGCTGGTCTCAGACTCCTGAGCTCAAGTGGCCCACCCAGCTCAGCCTCCCAGAGGGCTGGGATTATAGGCGTGAGCCATCACGTTTGACCTGCAAGGGATGATGTTTAAAAACTGTAACAGAACAGGGCAAGCAAGGAGTAGGGTTTATCGACAAAACACCTAAAGAAACAGAGGAAGAAGAAGAGGAGGATGCACACCCTGGTGCTGAGCTGCTGGGGACAAAGGCAACGGAGAACTGGGAGGACAGGGTGGGCCTCCGGTGTGACACCTGGGGCAGCATGGGCACACCGAGGGAGGTGTCGGAGAACTACTGCGCTTACACAGAGAATTTAAACACAGAGCCCAGAAAAGGGGTCAGTCTGTCTTCATGGGGTGGGGGTGCAGTTGTACCACATATAACCCTCATGATGGCCATGGAAAGGAGGTGAGAGAGGAAGAGTCCTGGATGACGCCTACTGAAGGCCCAGGGAGGGAAACACCGCGTCATGAGAGGATCAGCTGCACCAAACCAGACCACGTGCTCGTTACTGGCCAGCCACGGGAAAGGGAGAGAAACATTCAAAAACATGGAAGGGAAATGGAAAACAGGCACCACTCCTGTCCTCACCTACTGTCCTTATTGGTTGAAATGTCTATAAAATAAACATACGAGGGATTTCCTAAGTCTGTTTTTGACCCCAAATCTCCCAATTTCTTCCCCCCGCCCAGCATCATCATAAATTCCACGACTGCAAATTCACTTGGCATGAGGCTTTCAGGACCTGCATCCGAAGAAACTCAAGGTCTTAGCTGCCTCCTACTCCCACGTGTATTCTCAAGCACAGGACAGGCGTTGTTTTCATTAAGAAAACTCGATTTCTGCAATTTGTTTAAAGATGGGAGGTGGGCAGCTAACCAAGTCAGCAGCTGTCCTTCCTGGTCCCAGAGGCTGACCGCTGACACTGCCCGACCCTGATGGCCATCGGCTGCAGAGGTGTCCTGTCCCCTTCTTTCCTAAGACATCTGCTCAGTGGTTCTCCGAGAAAGCGGTAAGAAGTTGCAGAGCTTTGAGAAACCACAGAGACGGTTTCCACCTAGTTTCAAAGAGGCCCCCCAGCTCTTCCACCCACCCTCCCCGCACCCTCCAGAGCTGTCCCAGCAGCTAAAGGGCTCTGTGTCAGAGGTTTCTGGTAGGGACCAAACCAACTTTCTTCTGAACACTTTTAAACAAAACAAAACATGTGTTAAGAGTAATACAATGTGAGTTTCTTCACTACTAATATAACTCTCTACTTTGAGCATAGTCTCTCTGGAACTGTCTGGATCAAATCCTTGCACTGCTGGTCTGAAGACAATTCAAAATGTTGAGCTGTCTCCTAGATACAAAGGGGGCGTCTGGGATTTACACCTGGCTCTACCAGTAACTGGACAGACCAAGGGAAAAGTAAGTTAAATCTCCAGTGCCTGACACTCCTCACCTACAAATGCACAAAATAAGAAGAGCTGTCAGGGTCCTCTGGCTGTCCCCTTCTGTGACTCAGCGTCACCACTCTCTAACTATTTGAGTGCTGCTAGTAAGGACTTGCTTCCCTCTCTCAGTGCTTGATTCCCTTACTTCTCTTCTCTCCTAAGAGAACAAAAGTGTGCTGAGGCGGGATGAAAGGAGAGAGGAGAGAGCTCCCGGCTCAGGCTCAGCGCACGGACACAGGGAGATCTCTGCAACACGGGGTTCTGCAGACGGGCTTTGCTGAAGTTGGGCTCTCTTCCTGTTTTGTTACCTCTTCCCAGGACCTCTGCTACTTCCCGAGTTACGTTTGTGCACTGAAGAAAGAGACAGGATAGGAACCCACCCCCCAGATGGACCAGAGCATGTTCTGATAACGCATGTGCGTGGGTGTTCTTTACGCGCAGAATCTGCTCTGATGAGACTTCCCAAGTTAGAAGTGACCCCAGATGTTGAGCCTGGTTTCCCATAACCAACCTCTAATGTACTTCAGTCCACACCCACGATATAAAATGCCACAATCCCGGTCTTCTAGGATCTGCATTCAAGCCTCCAATCTTCCCAGCTATTTCTAATCTAATGACTTCTAGACAGAATCCAGTCTCGGCAGGTGGGTTCTAAGCCAAGATGAGGGGTTCTGTCCTTACAAAGCGCTGTCTTCCTTGGACTGGAACAGCTTAGAGGACAACACCACCCTCTCCTCCTCCTCCTCCTCTCAGGGACCTTTATTCACTTCATCACTTAACATTCTTTCCCTTTGGGTTGATAATGAGCTCTCTTTATCAGGCAGTTTTGTGACAGCTCAGAAAATAACTGCTACATAAAAACAAATGGCTGTGGATTGTATAACAGAGACAACAGGGGTCAATTATACTCATTAATCAACAAAGACAGAACAAGAGGTGCTGAGGCTTAACTGCAGCCAGGAAAACATGTTTTAAACCTGGAGGGAGGGAGGGAAACAGCAGAGGAGAGGAGAAAATAAAATGAAATAAAGGCCCTCGGGTTATTAAAGTGTGCAACAAGGGGCCATGGGAGACTGCTG
Source organism: Galagoides demidoff (assembly GCA_963574575.1). Classification (NCBI taxonomy): domain Eukaryota; kingdom Metazoa; phylum Chordata; class Mammalia; order Primates; family Galagidae; genus Galagoides; species Galagoides demidoff. The sequence continues at coordinate 8,791 of CAUYQV010027254.1, read as the reverse complement.
AACCACAACCATTAGAGTTATTTAAGCTTTTATTAGTGACTCTTCTGAATGAAGCTCAACCGATACAGGTCCAGAAGGGAGGGCGGCTGGCAACCCTTCTCCCTCTGGCAAAATGAGCTGACCCAAAACAGCTCTAACCGCACACAGCATTACTGGTGGTGTGAACGGACAGTTCTTTAGCAAAACTATTTGGCGATAAAAAATGCTCATACCCTCTACACAACAATGTCACTTCTGGGAACTTATTGCATAAACACCACCCTAAAAACCGAAAAAGTTTATGGCATTATGATGGCTAATATGGGGATCAAACTGAAAAGACTTCCCACGTGCCAGTTATAGGAAATGAGACGAGACTTGGCCAAGTTCACGGAAGTCACACAGACATGAAATCACACGTATTAAGTTAGCAGGAAAAGAAAAAGACTCCTGAAAAATTAAATAGCTACGGCTTGAGATCAAAAGATGGAGTTATTAGATTTATTAGAATATGCAAAGAAAAAGACCAGGAGAGGAAAAGTAAGAAGAACTTAGACATAAAAGTCACATAATTATTTGGGTAAGTAGGACTCTTGACGACTTGGTTCTCTGACTTCTTTGTATTCTCCAAGTTTTCAGTAATAATCACACAAGTGTTTGAAAAGACAGCATCACTGTTCTATTTTAAATGATAATCAAGGCACTGGTCACTCAGTGGAGACGTAGGGACCACACCACACAGCTTCTGCAAGCCTTCCTCCAGCTTTGCCAATGGAGCTCTGAGTTTACCCAGTTCCTGGGGGAAGTGAATCCGTGAAGCTCGACCTCCCTGAGATGATCACAGTGGTTGCCTGCCCCTTGCCCTGTGGCTAGAGATGGGGGTAAGGAAAAGGTTTGGAAAAAATATTTCTCTCTCTAATAAAAGACCAGAATAAAAGTTCCTCTTCTATGCTATAGGTGGAGGGACAGGTACAATCTCAATCAAAAATAAAAATAGCAAAAGAGGATCATGTTGGCCATCCATGGGGATGGCAGAAGGAAAAGCAATGCTCACAGTTCCCACGGTCAAGGTCAAGGCTGTCAGAGACGAAACACATTGTGCATCCCAGGCCTGAGTATAACCTGAAGTACCATTGCAGATGTCAATGTGGTAACGTGTCAAAGTCTTCAAGAATGTGCCTATGTCCCAACCTGGCAGTTTGTTCATGTCAATGTTCACTCACTCAAAAAAACTGATCAAGTGGATGCTGGGTGTGAGAGGCCTGCCCGGCTCTGACACTTGGAAAGGATGTGAATGAAACTGGCCGGAACCCTTACCTTCCCAGAGCTCGAATTTCAGGGAGAGGAGATGGACAGTGCAAAAAAGTGAAACATCGGATGATGACTAGTGTCACAGAGACCGTGGTAGGGTGCACAGGGACAGAGAACTCAGGGAGGCCCCAATGCAGAGATGCATCCTGCAGAGGCCAGGAGGCATTGTGGGAGCTGCATGAGCCATCTGGGGGAAGCAGGTGCCAGAGACAGGAGCCAGCAAGCACAAAAGCTGGGATGAGTCTGGAGCAACCCAGGATCAGCACAGGCTGAGAGCAGGTGAGGACGGGGCAGAGAACAGGTGAGGACAGGGTGGAGAGCAGGTGAACACAGGGTGAAAAAAGGTGAGGATGGGGCAGAGAAGGATGGGGTGGAGAGCAGGTGAGGACAGCGTGGAAAGCAGGTGAACACAGGGTGGAGAAAAGGTGAGGATGGGGCAGAGAGCAGGTGAGGATGGGACAGAAAGCAGGTGAGGATGGGACAGAAAGCAGGTGTCTAAGGGGCAGTGAGCAGGTGAGGATGGGGCAGAGAGCAGGGAAGGATGGGGTGGAGAGCAGGTGAGGATGGGACAGAAAGCAGGTGTCTAAGGGGCAGTGAGCAGGTGAGCAGGGAGCGGGAAGCAGGTGAGGATGGGGCAGAGAGCAGGTGAGCACAGAGCAGCATTTCTATCCTAGAGCCTCAGAGGACAACTGTTTACGTATAAAAGCAAATCAAAGACAACAAAGGAGAAAAACCACTGTGGACGTGTTTAAATGAACCATTTACTTACAAATCATGGGGCTCTCCGTAATCATTTAACGTAACAGATATTTTTGGCATGATAGGTATTAATAAGGAGGCACAATAGTAAGTTACAAAATCGTGTGTATAAAATGACTGGACAGATATACAAAGTTGCATATCCTAGGGGACTGAAGGAGGATGTAGCAAAAGTTTTTTCATTAGCATAGGATTATTATAAGAAATGCACTTTAAGACTTTTCTACTGTTTCAGAATTTTGAAGAATGTCTATGTATTAAATCTATAATTGAAAAACTTCTTAAAAACCATGAAGTCCTATAAAGCAATGAGTCCTTCTAAAACAAGGAAAAGCATTTATTGGGGAAATAAATATTCACTGTGAGTCTCCAGTTTGCCAGAGTCTGGTCAGCTGCTGATAAGGTGGAAAAAGCTCAGGCAGGTCCTAAGAAAAACAGACACGAGGTCTGAGACCAAGGTGAGAAAGGGGGCAGGCTGGGGGACTCAGGGAGCAGGCCCTGGAGGTCCCGCAGAGGGAGACTGAACCGCAGACAGCCCAGGGAGAGGTCTTCTTCACCCCGGAGAACATTTACTCTGTTAAACATAGGAGAGCTTGTGTAAATAGCAAACTCACTTAACTTTTAATTCCACTTCCCTTGGAAAGGAACAGTGATACAATAATCTTTAAAGATCAGCAAATATCAGGACCCAGATACATGAAGGAAAGACGACCAGAGGGCGCAAAAGAACCCACGAGCAAGACTGGGAGCTGGGTCTTCTAGAGGTCTCGGGACCCATTCGGCACTCCTTTTAGGCATTTTTACCAATGCATTACTCTTCTAATTGAAAATTGATCTTTCTCCTTTCAAGCCCAAGCTTTTATTGTTTCTGAAAAAGCTAAAATTCCTTGAATGCCTACCAAAGTCACATTCTCAACAGCATCACTATACAGGAGGGAGTTCAGGAGGGATGCCCAGGAGGTGAGGTCACAGAGACCTCGGAGGGCAGAAGTGGCCCCAGGAGCCAGGTGCCTCTTCCGAGTACATCTCAGAAAACACAGCCCGTGTCTCCTTCTCAAAAGAGTTTCTGTACATCACTGGCTTATAGGTATGATGGGACAACCACCAGGAATTGACTGAAGCATCTCTTCACTGAAAAACTACAATCTCCCTCTTGAAATCTTCCAGCTACCTCCATATTCTCTGCCGATGTTCAATTTTCAGCCCTTCCTAATGCAGAACTTTAAAATTTACTCATTCATTCACTTCCAATTGAATTAGTCTATGTTTATATTCATAGATCAGTGTCAGGGAAAAAAAAAACAACAACAATGAAAAGCAAGGAAAGAGAAGAGAGACAGGTAATTTCAGTTTCCCGTGTCCCCAGCCGTGCTGCCTTCCCCACCTTCAGAATAACAGTTCCGAGGAGAAGTAGTTCATTGTCAGGTGTGGCGTGACACTTAACATCGTTGTCTGGGTCTTACGCTGAACACGCTATTAGAAATGATAAATGTAACATTAAGGGACCCGGAGACGTCCCAGGATGGAGCCTAACGTCAAATAAATACTGGCCGTCAACAGCAAAACCATCTTAAATGTCCTGCAGAATGAGTGAGTTTAGGGATAAGTGAGAAACAGGGGTTCTTCATTTTCAACATCAGAAATATTACCAGAGTTGAAAAGTGACCCAGGTACCGAGTGACCTGCAGAGTTTTACCCTCTCGGCTCCTTTCAATTGAAAGTGACCTTTTTGCTTAAGAAATTAGAATCAGAAAGCTAGAAATGAGACCACACTTCAGGAGCGGATCTGATCACCTCCATGCAGATGCCAAAAATACAAATAATAAAAAAAATCAATCATATAAGCCAAACTGGAAAGAGAAGATCTCCAGATACCAAAAATCAAGAGGGCTCTGGGAGCTAGAGCTGAGTGTCCCCACAGCTGACAGAGGGCAAGGGACGCCGGCACATGATAGTTAAGCAGAAAGACCTGTGGATACGCTCTACAGCCCGGCCACATGGGGCTGGCCAGTCTGTGAAAACGGAACTGGACACATGAGGCCTCTGGAACAGAGACAGCAGGGACGGCCACTGCCTGCCTTGGGCTCCGGTTAAGGAACGGAAAAACAAGTCTTGTGCTCCCCGATGACAGCAGCACGCGTGGACAGGGTCCAGCTTCACAGTTCTGTGGGGCCCAGACTGATGTGATTAATATAAGATTCAGCCTCCTACACCTTGAATATCAAGGACACCCCTGGGGACCAGACATTGTTTCTGGTGCTGGGGACATGGAAGTGAGCAAAGGAGACAAAAACATCCTTGATCCTACAATCTTACTTTCCACTTGGGCAGACAGAAGAGGAATAAATAAATACTCAAGGAGGGCGAAGCCTAGAACAACAGGCCGACGTGGAGGCAAAACCAGACAGAAGGAACAACTCAGGTGTCGCGCTGAGAAGCAGTGAGATTCCCAAAATGCTCACAGGATCCTCAGACGGGGCAGACATGGAGTGTGAAAAAGGAGGACTCGGGCAACTCAGCCTTCACTTACACCTACAAGGCTTTCACTTCTCAGACTTTTTAAAAATGTGTATCAAGCATGGAAACATGTCGGTGTCTGCTGAGCAGGGCAGCGCACCCCGAGAGTCTGCGAGCTATTTTCTGTCTGCTTTGGTGTGTCCGGAATATTAACGGACGATGAAGCTCATCAGTCACATCTCAGGTTGTTCTTAGGAAAAGAGAATTCCAATCAGGGTTCCCTGTTTTGTGTCTCCGAAATCATTAAAACGCACCATCACTTCTTAGACCATGTTAACAGTGCATGCGTCTATTAAACGGCAGCTCAGCGGAGACGAATCAAAGGGCTCGGACTCACCGGTCACGTCAGCCTCTGCTCGCACACTTTACAACAGAAATTTAAAGGTTTAATATTTTCTACAAAACATTGCCCCAGGTGGAACTTTTCCTCCTCTGGTTCTGTAACTAATCTTTGATGTTACATGCCAGAAAGGTAGATGAGATAATTTAAAAATGGCAAGTCAGGCTTGATAACCTCCACACACTTGTGCTTTGTTTATCCATTTATTTATTTGTCTGATCACTTTCATGGTGCTTATAAGACTGACTTGTTGTTTATTTGGTTCGAACCAATGGGATAAAATCTCCACGGTTCTATCCTTTTCTTACCTGGAAACCAGTTAAACAGAAAGCCACACTGAAAAATTCCTCTCCACTCTGGCTCTGAGTATTTGTCGCTAAGGTGTGGGGACGGATTTTTTTTTTTTTTTTAATAGGAAAAGAGTCAAAACAACATTAACAGGAAAACTCTCAGTTCTTTGCACACCTCTTCACACCGCCAGATGTTTCTTGTTTCAGCAGCTGTTTTCCACCTCTATCTATTTGGGATCAGGCAATACATTGTAATCATAGCAGAATTCGTGGTTTTAAAAGAAACTTAAACAACATGTATTTGTGGAAAACATATGCATGAAACATCTGAAATCACTTGGCAAGATGCACAATAAACCCTACTACTCTGCATGTAAATCTCAGAATTTGAGTTAAAAACAACAAAAAAGTTCCTACTTTCATAGGCTAATAAAGAATGGTGTTTGAAAAAGCCGTCCCGCCTGCTCCTCAGTCCTGGGGTTGAGTTACCAGACATGTCCCTTATTACCTCAAAAGGAAACCATAAAACCACTACCCCCACAGATGCCCCTGCCTCTAAACGCTAATTGATTTTAATTCTAAAAATTAATAGATTACATCTCTGAAGATAGCAAGGGAGCCTGGACTTTCACACCACCTTGGACCCTTGGAAAATTATTCCCTCTGTGTCTGTTTTCACATTGGACCATTCAAGTCAGGTAAAGGTTGTGGTCCACTGACATCAGCTAGTTCTGCTTCAACACCCCCCCCCCCCCAATTACTGAGAAGAATGAATTTTATGGAGATACCAGCGAGAGAGAACAGTGTGCACATGGTTATACAGAAAAAACATTAGATGTGGGATTTGGGATTTTATGCCAACTTTTGCCTCAGGATTTGAAAAACCATTTAATACAACAGAGCCTCATTTCCTGCATACAAAATAAATACGGTTGATGAGATAATCTTTAAGATCCCTTTCAGTTATAAAACCCCCTCTTTAATAATATGTGTATTTTTGCATAGACAATACACTTATATAGATCAAAAAGAATAAAACTACAGTGATAAGAACAGTACTCTGCTCCACGTCTCACTCTGACCATCACACTTTCTGCCAAGCTCCCCACCACTAGCCCTGTACCCCCAAATTGGTGATTCGCAATAGTTTCTTGTGTAACTAGGTAAATATGAACAAATGCAAATATATTCTCTATATTTATCTCTTGGAAAAAGGCACCTCCCGGACCACTCACAGTGAACCTTCCAGAGTTTTCCGTATTGGTCTGTAGAGTTTACCCCTCATTCCTTCAACAACGCACAGTTTCCGTCAGATTCCCCAAACCTACTTCACCTATTCCCCTCCAAAGGTGAATTGGATATTTTTGTCTTTTGCTGTTATGATTAATGCTGCAAAAATGCCGCTTTGATGCATATTATCTGCACAGTGTAACTTCAGGAGAAAGGTCCAGAAGAGGAATCTCCAAGTCAGTGGGCAACTTCCAGTAAAATGTGCCAGAATATCCTCCACATGGTTGGCACCTTCTTGCCCTCACACCAGCAAAATCCGAGAATCTCTCCTCCTCCACATCCACATCAAAACTGAGGTCCTTCTATTCTCTCTCCTCTGCATTTCTATCTTATCTGATATACGCATCCCATCCCAATAGGATTTTCATTTGCATTTCTCTTAGAGGGCAAGGCCAGTGTGGTGGCTCATCCTGTAATCCCAGCACTCTGGGAGACTGAGGCAGGAGGGTTAACTGAGCTTAGGATTTCCAGATCAGCCAGGGCAGGGTGAAACCACTTCTCTCCTAAAAACAGAAAAACTAGCTGGGCCTTATAGCAGGCGCCTGTCGTCCCAGCTACTCGGGAGGCTGAGGCAGGAGGATCGCTTGAGCCCAAGAGGTTGAGGTTTCTATAAGCTATGATGACACCACGTCACTCTGCCCAGGGTGAAAAAGTGAAACTGCCTCTTTAAAAAAACAAAACAAAGCAAAACACCCAAAACCAACATCCTTAACACCCATATGGGCCAACAAACCACATCAGTAGACTATACATGTGGTATTCACTAATGATGTGGCTCCTGGGCCCCAATTTTACATTATTTTAATGCATTATAGTATCAAATTATTGGCTACCCAAGAGCAAATGGACTCTGGGGGAAAATTTAGCTTATTGAAAATAAAAAAAATCTAAAGAAAGCCTTCATATGCATGCGTGCTGCATTTTTAAAGCCACCTCTCAGACACTTTCAAGTCTGCAATCCCAGCACCCAGCACACTGCATCCCCTGTCGCTAAACAGCAGCAGCCCGGCAGCCACTAACACAGGGACAGAACACGGCAGCCACTAACACAGGGACAGCTGGGAACCACCAGGGGACAGCAGGGGACTGAGAAGCCCAGGGCCACACGCTCCCCCGGCAGACGGGGCTGCTGCAGTGGATGGCTGGGCCACGCTGATGAAGGACACTGCATCTCCTCGACATCCAAGTCTCTCACAACATGAACTGCCCCAGATGAACCAGGGCGTCACTCCAGTGACGGTAAGACACACCACTGAATCACCACACTGAGAATGTTCAGGTTACACTCACCTTTGGGAGGAGTGAGATTGACTCCATTTTTAAGGCACCATTGTACTGGCAAGATCCCCAAAGAGTCCACGTGGCACAGCATTGAGAGTTTACTAGCTTCTGGTCGTAGGTCATCCATAGTCACTTGGAAAAAATGATTGCTAAAAACCTAAAAGAAAAAAAGAAAAAAGGCAGAGCCAAAGGTGAATTCCTTGGAGTTACATATAAAGCTGGTATGAAATGCTGGTGCAGCCTCCGGGGGCAGCTAATGCGTTTTATCAGCATGATCTGGGCACAAACTAAAATTTCAGTGTCTATTATCACACGCTGAATTAATCTAGCTGCGAAAATGGTAGAATTGATCATTGTGTTTCTACTAATGGAAAGATAAACAAATAGCTAGAATAGAGAGAGAAGAGGAAAAAAAATCCAACAACTCAGAGAAGTGACCCCAGCTGGCAGCCAGATAGACTGGCAAAGTCAGAGGACAAACCCAGCTGAGGGTCAGCCAGGACCGGGTCCGAGAAGCCAAACGGGGTGCTCAGTGTTCGTGGAGGGAACCACGCTCCTTATGCTCCACATACTTGAAGAACCTCCAGCGTCTGGCTTGGAGATGTGTGACCTCAGCGTGCCGCACAGCCCTCTGAGCACCTGGCCCTGCAGCCCCAGAGGAGACGGGTCTACTCAGCACTCTACCCAATACTGTGCACCCAGTGACAGAGTGCTTTCCAGACCGGCTCAAGGACCAATGCTGCCCCTAAAGAGACCCTCGCCTGTGCTCCCGAAGCCTCAGGCTTTAACCTGTGTTGAAAATCCTCACTCCTGTGGCTCAATCGGCTAAGGCGCCAGCCAGGTGCACCTAAGGTGGCGGGTTCGAATCCCCAGCCCAGGCCCACCAAACAGCAATGATGGCTGCAACCAAAAAATGGCCGGGCGTTGTGGCGGGCGCCTGTGGTCCCAGCTACTTGGGAGGCGGAGGCAGGAGACTCGCTTGAGCCCAGGAGTTGGAGGTTGCTATGAGCTGTGATGCCATGGC